>VZRI01009671.1:6680-22056 GCA_013397515.1 Upupa epops
AGTACCACTTCAGTCCCGAAAAATTAAAAAAAAAAAAAAAAGAAAAAGCCAATGTTCAATATTGTGTTGCTTGTGTGAATAAATCCAAAATTTGGAAGAGAAAGTAACAAAATAACGTTCCTCACAGACATCATTCGTATATCCTAGTCTCTTCAGAAGGCATGATCAAGCAAAGACTATTTCTATGAACTTCCAGCAGGGTGCGACATGAATCATAGAATCATCTGGGATCAGAAGGTGCCTCGAAAGATCTTCTAGTCCAATCCCCCTGCCACAGCAGGACACCTCGAACAGGTCCAGGTGGGTTTCAAACGGCTCCAGGTAAGGAGACTTCACAAACCTCCCAGGCAGCCCTTAGCAGCGCCCCATCTCCCTCCCTGGGAAGAAGTTATAGAATTGGTCAGGGTTGGAAGTGACCATAGGATCATCCAGTTCCAACTCCCCTGCCATGGGCAGGGACACCCCACCCCAGATCAGGCTGGCCAGAGCCTCATCCAGCCTGGCCTTAAACACCTCCAGGGATGGGGCCCCAAACACCTCCCTGGGACACCCATTCCAGGCTCTCACCACTCTCATGGTGAAGAACTTCCTCCTCATCTCAAGTCTAAATCTACCCATCTCCAGCTTTGCTCCATTCCCCTTAGTCCTGTTGAAACCTGAGATCCTAAAAAGCCCCTCCCCAGCTTTTTTGTACCCCCTTTCAGATACTGGAAGGCCACTACAAGGTCACCTCGGAGCCTTCTCTTCTGCAGACTGAACAGCTCCAGCTCTCTTAGTCTGGCCTCATAGGAGAGGTGCTCCAGCCCTCTGATCATTCTCATGGCTCTCCTCTGGACATGCTCCAGCACGTCCACATCCTTCTTGTAATAAGGGCTCCAGAACTGGATGCAGTGTTCCAGGTGGGGTCTCACCAGAGTGGAGTAGAGGGGGAGAATCACCTCCCTCGACCTGTTGGCCACATTTCTCCTGATGCAGCCCAGGATCTGGTTTGTCTTCTGGGCCACAAGTGTAGACAGCAGTCTTCACTAACAAAAGCCTGAAAACAGAACTGCAGCGCCTCTGTGACAAACCTTCTATGGCATTGGTCCAATTTACACTGATGGGCTCAGCAGTGTCTGTATTGAATTTAAAGTCTTCTATTCATAAGAAAGAAATCTTACATGATAAAAGCTAAACCACCATCGCTTACATTTGCAAAGTGCTTTGCATAGGTGTTCACGAGCTATGAAAAAACTAGTCAAACTGATGTTCTACTTGGTCATATTTTCTTTTAAAACAGATGGGTTTCTATTTATAGCCTTTACTTTTCCTATTTATCCCTATTCCATCTGTGCAGTTTAATTACTAATTTATTCCCCTTTTTGTTAATACATCCATCTCTGCATATTAAGTTACTGTCTATACTGAGAAATACAAGTAACTTCATATTCCTTATGAAAGTGATCTTTCAGAGACAGCACAGACAGAACCTGACTTCACAAATAACTAAATTAACTGCAGAGAGTAAAGCCTGTAACTGCAGTTCCATTTACTAGACCCTATATTTTATCAGCTAATTGTAAAAAAAAGATTTGTTGATGAGGCAAAAGATACATACATACTAATTCAATATAGAATTCCACCTTGTCTTGAATAAAGGTTTCCCAGAACTGCATTGCAATTGTCTCTGCAAATCCATAAATACTATCTCATGGTATGTAAAACAGACTGTGATTAATGTAAACAATAATAAAATTAATATTATTCCCATTCAAAATTGGACAGACTAATTCTGATTTTTGTTAACTTTGCACATATAGAGAAACCAGCAGCACATTACCCTGAGGATGTATTTTGAACCACAATGTGGGTCTTATTACCATTATTTTTGAAATATTGTTACAGCACTGTCTAAATGGTATAGGTGCTTAAACTATCATGTTAACTCAGCAACAGTAAAGAAATACTGTGATTGATGCAGCTCACAATGCAGCATTGGGAGGTTGCATATGTGAATATATAAAATTTAGGAAAGTGGTGTAGTCAGCACTGTAGAATTGATTTCTTCGATTAGTAAAACTAGAATGGTTGCTTTAACAGATGAAATATTTTCTGATTTTCTTTTTTTAATCCTGGCTTTTCTACACATATAAGATGTTTCCAATTAAACTGAGTGTAAAACATCATAAACATTTATTATTGCAGCTCATAAATCATTTCCATTCCAAGAGCAATCACCAAGAAATTGCCACATTTCAGTGGTGACATCCCAATGAAACTTACAGAGGAACATTAATACTGTCACAGACTAACATGTATATCAGCCTAAATTCTCAAAGACTTCTTAAGATATTGCTGATACAAATGAGGATAATGTAGGCTGATACAAATGAGATCAAAACATACCCCCCTAAAAAGTCATCTTTTACATTTGGCTCAGAAATATTGGCATAATGAGTCATAGATTCAAAGAATGGTTCAGGTTGGAGGAAGGGACCTTAACAATCATTTAGTTCCAGCCTCCCTGAACAGGGATACTCCACACTAGATGAGGTTGCTCAAGGCCCCATCTAATGTGGACTTGGACATCTTCAGGGAGGGGGCAGCCACAATCTCCCTGGGCAACCTGTTCCAGTTTCTCACCTATCTGACTATGAAGATCTTCCACCTGACTTCCAGTCTAAACCTACCTTCTTCCAGCTTGAAACCACTACCCCTGGTCCTACCATTACAGGCTCTTGGAAACAGCCTCTCCCCAGCTCTCCTGTAGTCCCCTGCAGGTACTGGAAGGCCACTATAAGATCTCTTCAGAGTCTCCTCTCCTCCAGGCTGAACAGACCCAACTCTCTCAGACCTTCCCCATAGGAGAGGTGCTCCAGCCCTCCAGCCATCCTTATGGCCCTCCTCTGGACATTTCAATACCCTTCCTGTGCTGGGGGCTCCAGAACTGGACACATTACTCCAGATGGGTTCTCAGGATAGTGGAATAGAGGGAGAGGGTCACTTCCCTCAATCTACTGGTCACACTTCTCTTGATCAGTCCAGTATGCAGTTGGCTTGGAAGAAAGCAAAAGCTACATGCTACCATCCTTTGTAAGCAGCAGCTGCTTTGCTTTATGTCAGAGCTGCTGTGAAATATAAGAACTTGCTAACCACCTAATGACAGACGAAGTGTTTTATTAGAAAGAGAAACATCTGAGAAGATCCTTCTTCAGGAACTGACAGCTTGCACTGGTCAAAGTGTATCACTGTCCAAGAATGCAGGGTTTACACCAAGTGAATTATTATCCTTTTCTTTGTAATCACCAAGGAAAAAATGTAGTTTGTTATGCTTGGTCTAGATTTTAGAACAAGGTCATACTTTCACTGGAGTTACCACAGAGCATTAAAAAATCTTCCAAAAATAAACCATTTATCAAAAACACTTACCACAATCAGTCCTGCTAGGTCAGGGTGAAGGCTTTATCAGAGCAGTTAGCTAAACTTACTATACCTTAATCATTCACCTTACTTTTGCCCAAGGGAAAGCAATTATCCTTTGAATCATACTGAAGCCAGAATGATTGAGTGCAAAACTGAGCTTCTCCATAGTTCCTGCTTCCATAGATCTCTTAAATTACTACTGAGTTGTTAGCATCATGTAATTTTTAGGGCCCCCTGTCACACTGTGACCTGAGCTGCCTGATGTTAGCTGAAATTACCATATAAATCAAATTTTTTTTGTATAGAAAATGGGTAAAAGGCAAGACCATAGTTTATCTTATGTAATGAGGAGAAATGAGAAAAAGGATTCTCGCAATGATGTGGTAAAAGAGATCATACGGAATGGACTGCCAGCAATGTTGTATGTGTAGGCATATTTCTGTGTGGGCCTAAGGGCTGCCTGCTGTGAGTTTATCAGCTCAAGCATAATATTGATCTGAAGCAACTGTACTATTTCTCCACCAGGGAGCCACAGGGCTGCATCTGTGCAGATGGAATCGGAGCAAATATATTCTGCTTGCCCTGTGTCAAGCTCTTTGCTCCTGACCATCCTCACTCAATTTACAGCTACCAAAAAAAAAAAAAAAAAAAAAAAATTACAAATTCCAGCCTTGAAGTAAGAATCCTGCAAGACAGTTGGGAGCACAAAGAAGATGACCCCTAAGCCACATGCACCACCTACCAAACAGATGAACTGCAGCAATGGAATTTTGCAGAAGTAGACTTTCTATCTGATCCATTAGGACTGTAGACCACTAAACCAAGCTCAAAGTTTTTTTCCTGTGTATGTTAAAGCTTGCAGATATGTTCTTTGCTAATTGCTGTCTCAGTAGTGAAAAAGACAAAATCCACCATCTGGAAAGTACAAGTGATTTCTCTGATCTTTGCAGTGTGACAAATGAAGAGATGATTACTAATATCTTTGCATGTGCTTGTGCCTACTCCAATTTCCTCAGTGTTTTAAAATGGCTTTTAAACAGTTATTACTTACAAGGGAGAGTACACATGTGCAGAACATATGTGTAGTAACCACTATAGTCCAGTGCTATCTCACACAGACAAACTTTTCAACTGGTTTCAGTATCACAACCTTTGCCAAAGGCACACCAGTTTTTCATGACTGCATAGTCACAGTATCAACAAAGTGATTATTTCTACAAGCTAAAATGGTGGTTTCCAAAACAAAATAATGAGGCTACTGATATATATAAACTCCTTCCTTCAATGTATACCTCAGCTGATGAGATCAGTACCTTGTCTGTGATATTTTTACACAAAAACGAGAGAAATTTTAAATTGGTTAAACCTTTGAGAAAAATAGGTTTTTCAGAGTGAATAATAATCACCCTTGTATGATTCTCCTCTTTCAAATACAATATAAATACTATTTGATGGAAGAAAACAATAGAAGGTGGATGTTATAATGCTAAATTGGGTTTTGCATCACATATAATGTTGTTATGAGACTGTTTCCCAAAAAGTCTCATTTGCATTTTACTTACTTTAGTTGTTTAAATCTATATGGTGGGGTTTCCTGTCAGCTAGTGCAAAAAGGATATATTAGATGAGGACATCACAGCTCACCTTAATAAGTCAAACAGATTTCTTCTCTGTAAGATTTTTTTAGAAATATTGACACTGAAGTAAAAAAAAGACAAACACATAACAAAGTACTTCTCAGAAAACCAGCACTTCCAAAGATGTTCTGTAAGCACATTCACTGAAAACAGATGAACAAAATCACAGTGAACTCCAGCAAGAAAAGACAAAGGAGTTAAGTTGTAACTGAAGAACTTGTATCTCAAAATAAACTCTAATAGTGCAGCTAATCACTGTGTACTCAGACCCTAAGATTTAAGAAGCATCCTGATATAAACAACTTCACACGTCAGCTGCTGCAGAGTTCCAACATAAATCCTTGCATATCTCACTGCAGAGATGGGACGATGTACAATCGTGAGGTGTACCTGCAACCACAATCTAGAAAAAAACATGTCAGAAAATGACTGAGAACAAATACTTCATGTTTTGTTTCAGAAACTAGTCACAAAGAAACACTGCTTCTATAACACCCTGCTAAAACAAATATTCAATATGGTTTTTTTCCCCACAAAAGAAATCATCCTAGAATTACAGAATCATGGAATAGCTTAGTTTGGAAGGGAACATCAGAGATCATCTAGTTCAAATCGCCCTGCCATAAGCAGACATGCCCCTCATTAGACCAGGTTGCACAGAGCTCCATTCAACACTGTGTTCAGTGTCCTGAACACTTAGAAGAATGGAACATCCACAGTTTGTCTGGGTAACATGTTCTATTGCCTCACCACTTCATAGTAAAGAATTAAGTCCTAAGATCTAATCTAAATCTACTCTATTTTAGCTTGAAATCATTCCTCCTTGTCCTATCACTGGAGTGTCTCATAAAAAGTCCAGCTTTCCTGTAGGCCCCCTTCAGGTAATGGAAGGCTGCTATACAATCTCCTCGGAGCATTTTCTTCCACAGACTGAACTGCCCTAATTTCCTAAGACAGTCTTTGTATGAGAGGTGTTCCAGATAAACAAATACATACTGTATAGCCCACACACAGAATAACCTGAGGCTTACCTGGACTTACATTCAACTAAATGTGGGAACAGGTTGTCCAACAATGCAGAAACTTCTACAATTATATTAAAAAAACCTATGCATTAGGTGTATACAAACAGTTAATTTTCTGAGATGATGTCCAGCAGCCTGCAAAAAATTTGATAGCTCCATGGACTATAGCATAGAACCATACATCCCTGAAGACACAAGCTTAAATAATATCTTGAACACTCTGTCACTACTGCAGCTTAATCAAAGGTATAAATTTCAAGAGATAAAAGTAAAACAGGAAAGAATACGCAAGTATGCAAAAAATGCTGAAATTGAATCCTAAACAAGCAGACAGATAATCAGTTTTAACAAGCTTTTCAGTGTGGTTTTGGTCTTTTGTTTTATTTTGTTGTTTTTTTTTTTTTTCTCAGATGTAGTGTTTCGTGCCACAAAAAAAAATAATTCAAAGAACCTAGTGCTGTAGTAGTAGTAGTTTGAGATAGAAATGTTAACATACAATTAAAATAAAGCTTTAATTTAACATCACATCTGGAAATAACTAGCTAGTTACAAATCTCCACACAATGCTTCTCTTGACCACTACATCCTCCCTTAGTCTTGAACTGGGATGTTTATGGTAGCTGAGCTGCATTTTAGACATTCTTTTTCACAATACTTTCATAGGAGTGATGAAGGAGATTGAGTGATTGAAGTGTTCAGACAATATAGTAGATGAAGTGAGCCTTAACATTAGTTAATTAGAAGTTAAAGTGATGTTATTATTGTGTGGAAATTAGACAATTTGTAATATCAAAGGCATGAGACAATTTGAAAAATAGGTAACAGGGACTTCATTGTGATGAGGATCCGCCTTGCATGGAAGAAACAGGCTTCAGCCAACTTTGTGGTTACTGGTTCATAACAACTCAATCTTCTTATCAAAACTCAGAAGTTCATACTAAGAAAGTCTTCCTCCCAGAGACCCTGGCCCATGATCACCAGGGGTTACTGCACAAGTGCAAAAAGGAGACCTATGATAATGAGAACCGATTTTAATAAATAAACCCATATCTCAGAAACTTAATGTATATGTATGATAATGTCTTTATTTATGTATGAGAACATCCTATATAACCACAAGAAACTAATTCTTTAGTGTGCATGAATGGTTTAAAGATCCCCATGTGTTGCCCAGCGCTGCAATAAACATACTTACTTTTAACTCTCTGTGAGTTGGGGATTAATTTCCACACGTCAGGAGCTGATATCCAGTACTATTTCCCTAATACCATACATTATCAAAACCATATTTCTCTACCTCTTCATGCTTTTTCTTAGCTTGTGTTTCAGATTTCCCACACGCAAACATTGCAACAACAAAAATAGACCCACCAAAAAAAGCCAGTTTTCTGCAAATGGAATTTTCTTTTCAGCTAAAAGATCCTTCAGAGCAACTAACAGAATCATAATAATTTGGAAATCATTAATACTGTATTGCAAACGAGAATTCAAACACAAGAATTTTTAAGACTGTATGCACAACATAGTTGTTCTTTAATATCCTTATCTGTAAGCACCAAGTAACACAGCTGATTTTGCATAACTGTTTCTTTTGCTTCACACATGCTATGCTTCACAGAAAATGTTTGTTTCCATGCTAAACTAAAAAAAGAAATGTATTTGCTATTACATTTATTTCTTAACTATTTCTCCTGTTTCTCCTGTTAGTAAAAAAAATAATTGTAATGGTGGCACAAAACTGATACTTGTTCTGCATTTAAAAACTGATGTCTTACAGTAGTAAGTAGTCTAAAAATTAATATCTTGCAACAATGTCTCTATTAAGTTTGGAACTTTCAAGTATTGATGATTACTTAGAGAGAAACTGCCAATTTCTTGTTTAAAATTCTATGTGCTTACTCATAATGTAACAGTAATAGTACAGCTACATCATGCAGTACTTACTGCACTTTAATTAGAACCACTTCCACAGACATGGTGGAAGTATAAGAAGCAGAAGTAACCTTTTTTATTGCTTTTCTGGATTAATCCAATACTTCTTATTCAATCACAAAAAGCTAATGAAAAGCATCACATCTTTTGAAAGTGAAATTCCAAGTTTTCAAGACAAAACCAATTTCCATATGAAACATCATTCTTAGAAGAAAAATAAAAAAGAAAGAAAAAATACCACTAATCAGGAAAGAAAAAATCTGCACACTGATGTTTGAGTCCACTGCAAATTCAAAATTGCATTGTATGGGAGAGGAAACTTCTAAAGTTTTTCTCTTCAGTTTGCAGCAACTCTGCAGTCTGATGACATGTAGCATCAAGATGTGATGTATGCTAACGGTGGGAAAATAGATTTTCTAGTATAATTAAATATCCGTTTTTCCAGTGTTTGAACTGCAGAAATATTATTTTGAATTCGTTTTGTCATCACTAAAAAATGTGCTAAAAAATACTTCGTAAATACTAGCTTTGCCCAGCTGCTAGTATATTTTAATGGATACCTATCCGCTGGTTAGGGAAGGGGGTGATGGCTGTGCATTACAGTTGCGGGTTCTTTTAAAATTAAAAATGCAGAATACATGAAACAAAATAATGAGGCTATCTATCTGTCATATTTCTAATACAGTTTGCAAGTGCCTTTTTGATACACAGTAGAATAAAAATTGTTCTTGCACAGTTTCTCAGGCATCCTTTAGAATGTATATGGAAATTTATTTCCATTACAGATAGCCCCATATTATTTACATTTTCAGTGCTGTAAGTATGATTCTTTACTTCTGATAATACTTACTGAAAAAAAGGACAATCACTATGTTCTAAAATGTTTCTGCTTTTTCAATCAACAGGATTCTAACACTGAGTATCACAAAGGAAATTCTGAAACATAACATTGTGTGAAACTAACTTCTACTTTAACATGCCAAAAACAAGCAGAAAAAAAGACTTCAATGATTGTGCAACACAGCTTAGAAGTAAGAAGCATTTCACTGGAAAGAAATTACTTCACCTTTTCTCTGCTAACTTTGTAATACAGGACATATACTTAAGGTTAGGGTTTTATTCTCCAGCACATCGTACTTGTGTGCCAAATTTGCTTAAGAATTGCTATCCTCAAGTTCCCTTGCAGCTGCAGGATGATCACTAAAATATGAAACCTTGCTGCTATGCTGATGCATTTTATCATAGTCCCTACTGGTCCCCTGAATATTTTATTAAAAAAAAAAAAGAGATTCTGTCACATCATTCATTTGATTTAGATAGCACATAACAAACACTTTCTGCATCTACAAAACTGTATTACTGCCAGATCTATTCCAATAGGTTGGTTAATAGGTGCATAGTGGTGTCTTTTATTCTTTTCTTTTTTTTTTTTTTAAAAAAAAAGCGGGATTAACACAAAACTTGTAAAAATTAGGACCTTCCTTGTCATTGTACCTCAATTATTCATTAAACAAAGAGAGTAAGGGTAGATAAATAAACATTTAAAAAATGGCAGTTCTGTGACTAAGTCACTACATCTGGCAGGCCTCCTGTTCCATTCCTTATGCCACCACAAATATACTGGTGATTATTGAGTCAAGTTCATTTGAGTCATGAAGAAGAGACTTAAGGACGCAAGTAAGAACACTCTGAACAAACACTTGTTCACTTAGAATCCAAAGTCTCACTGAAATTATTTTCAAAGCTTTAGTAAATGCTTGCAATATACCCAAGGCAATATTTAAGGGTACTTGCTCTAGCCTTGTGCTTGCATAGCGCAGTGCTGACTGCAAAGAAGGTACTGAGTAAATTGGCTAAACAATATCAAAACGGGCATTGATTGCAATTATGAATACATGTCTAAATGTACAATGATTCTGTTTGGGTGTCACTGCATTGACTCCCAAAAATCTAACAACCTCAAGCTCATGCAAGGGTTTCTGCTAAACCCAAGTTGTCACCAGGAATGCAAGACTTTTGGTATTATATCCTTTTCCTGTGTTTCCTTGTTCTTTCCTTTCCCATTGTGCAGTGCACATCTTTCTGGCCTGTTCTCTGGAAGTGAGAGGAAAAGAGATTTTCAAAGAAGAAAAGGGATATTCATGGATGAAACAGATTAGTTCAATGAAGTTCCACCTCCCTCTACCTCCAAAACTTTAAAAAAAAATACTAAGAGCAGTCTTCCTGAATAAAACCAAAGCAAAACAACCATCTGCAGAATAAGAAAATAAAGGAGACTGTGAAAATGTAAACCAACTTTAAAACTTAGTGCTTTTCCTCCTTTCGGCATTTTATAAGACATTTTAAAGGCTTAACTAGCAATTATTTGACAGATACAAGTCTCTGTATCTGAAATTCCAAACCCTGCATGACTCCTTACTATTTTTCAGTGAGTGCATCCCACTAATACAGTTGAATTTCTGAGCTTATTCAGTCTACCAGAATTAACACACTTAGAATAAAAAAGACACTAGTAGTCTATTAAGGAAAGACATGTTTAAGAGCACAGGAAATCCATCAGAAATTATTGAGACATTTTTGGTAAGAGTAGAAAGCTCTACAAGCCAACAGTGTACTAAATACCTTGATATTTCACAGTATATCTGTAGTAGTTGGCATAAGCCAAACTCATTTGTTGTCTGTAAGTTGGTTTGTCTGACAATATTTGACAAAAAAGCCTTTTTTAAAAAAAAACCTGCATTTTCTTATGCACTCACATGGGTACTTCTCTCCATGCTTTAATACACTGTTCAAATGCTTGCTCTAAAAACCCTCCTGTCCATCATGTAATCATGATCACTGGCAGTACACTTGGGGAGTAGAATGAGAACAAGGCAATGCCACAGGTTTTCATATCAGATGTTGAAGAATTTTAAGACACAGACACAATGCACCTCAAAGGAAAGACATGAGAATATATAAGACAACAAATTATGGAAATGGATTGAGGAACACTTTTCTGAAACTTATTCAGATGGTTTCTTGAATAGCCTAAGACGGTTTAGCAGCAAATCTCATTCCCATTATTTGCCTGAGTTTTAACAGGTAACATGTAAGACTGGGTACCTGGAAGCAATATGAAGTGAAGAAAGGCAATGTTGAAAAAAAGGGGCACGGGGTCTTTTCCTTCCACATATGGGAAGAAAAGAAAGAAGGGAGCAGCTGAGCAAAAGAATTAGGCTCAAGGCAAGGGAAAGCAAAGCAAGAGGACAACAGTAACGTGTGAAGCTGGTAACATGCTCTCACAGAATGGAGAAACATAAGAATAGCTAAATATAAGAATAGCTTTACCCTTTGTTGTTTCAAATCATAAATTTAGGAAGGTCTGTGAATAAGAGAAGCAAATGAAAGAATTCATACACATAAAGTATTTTATGTATTTAATAAAAATCTGTTGCCTCATTATATAAAATAACTTTGATATAATATATAAAATAGTTTATATGCTATATAAGTAATGACAGGATTCTTCACATGGTTTAATGAGTATACTAACTTCTTGCATTATTTCTTACTTTAATGAGTATAATAACTTCTGTCACTGCTTATTGGCTGATTTCAGATTTGTTCTCAATCTGAATTGACCTCCTTCAGATAAAATGCTTTACAAACAAAAAAGATGATGCGATAAAGCAATCTTGTGAATTCAAATTGCTATCTCAGTTAGAAATACTCTTATTCTGATTTGGATTAATGTGCTCTTAAAAAAAAAAACCCTAAAGAAATTAGTTATTAGGGTTTGTTGTTTGTTTGTTTTATAATTGAAAATGTTATTGCTGCTCAGGGTCTATGTTTGTCACTTACTAGATGCCTCTCATATTCCTGCGAATGCACTAGCTTTGAGAAGTTTCTGACTGCAACTAGAACAGAAAGGCAGAACTCTACTGCATCTATTGTTAATACAATTTTTTAAACTGGCTTTTAACTTTCTTGCTCATTGCAACTTTACATGCCCTCTTCAAAGTACCTTTGAGCTCAGAACAAACAGCACAATATGTATGTTAGCTGCTGTACAAAATCCCTGTGCAACACATTTAAAGAAGGTCCTGATGCAAAACCAGGTTTACTGCTGCAATTGAAGAACTCCCTACTGTGAAGTTCCTGCCCATTTGGGTCATCATTGCTGCACCCACCCCACCCCCCAAAGGATAGGTCTTGCCCAAGGTTTTCTCTTACATGTCATCTCATCTGTTTTTGTCTCATTCCCTAAGTCTCAGTTACCTCCAAGCTATGTATACTTTATTGCTGAAACAACACTTAGCTTGTGTTTGGAGTGTCAATCTGTTAATTAAAGCTGCTAATGTGGTTCCAAGTGACCTGACAGATATGGAATAAGTACAAACCATGATGAAGGAGCAAACAGGGACTTAAGGCTGCCAAACTGTGGACTTGTAGAATCCCTCTGAAACAGAGCGCAAAACAAGCTATGTTCAAGACACTTCTTTTATTTTACCAAACTTGGAAATGAGTTTTAGTTGAAAAGGCTGCAGGACATAATTCCCTAGTGTTATCCCACAACACAAGGTACAAATTTTCTATCACCATGCAAAAAGGAAATCACCAGCAAAACACAAGAAAGTCATGTGGCAACTACAAAGCAGCTGACCCAGTATATGAAATGATCTAATAGAGTAAAATATTTCATAAAGTAGTATTTTTTCTTTAAATTAAGGTTTTACCACACTGATAATTTTAACTACGTGCTCTCAAAGCCAGGTCACAAATCACCGCTTGGTGCAATGTGTCTGCCTAATCTGACTGGCGGGGGGAAAGTTCCAATTCATAGCTGTGATCTTGGGGGTTTTTTTGGAATGGAATCCTAGGCCTGTTGTTCAGGATCAAACATGACTAATGACACTTTTAAAATTTTTTTTTAAAGACAGACATGAAAGTCCTGACAGACAATTCAAAGGAAAATCACTCTCTGTTGTTTCAGCCAAAGCTCTTCCCTCTCCTTATTATCCTTAGATAGAGAATCCAGGTTACAGGAAATAGCAGGAATATAAAGCTGGTCTTACTTTTTGCTACAAGAACTATCACAAAATATCCAGGTCTTGGAATTACAAAGACAAGGGCAAAGAGAATGGCCACCACAACATGAGAGATGAGTGTAACAGAGGTCTGTAATAGTGAAACCTTCAAAGTGAACAAAGTTTCTTCTGTTTGAATGTAACTGTCTGAGGCCAGCAGCCAAAATATTCAAATAGTCTAACCATGCTTTTACAGTAAATTATGTAATTTCACAGCTGTAGAACCTATTATCAGATTACATCATATTTTTGAACTAATGCTTAAAACTCCTGGCGGAAATCTACTATTCTGAGCACACTGTCAAAATTCTGTAGCTGTGTTCTGAAATCTTATCCTTCATTTTAAAGTCCATCATTAAATGCACAGATTACTATAAAATAGTTAATTATAATCGTGTAAAAGCTCATTTCCAATTAGAAAATGAAATATTAGAGCCAATATAAGTTACCTAGAAATTAGATAGAAACAAACTACCTAAAGGGTTTAAGCATACTTTGTGATTGCTGCATGTTAGCTGTGAGTAGTCAGAAAGCCATATGTGTTTTCAAAAATAAATTTCACTGTAATTACAATGAAATGTAATTGCATGGAATTAATCATTAAATGCATGGAACACTTTCATCAGGTAACATCATGGAAGTGTGACTACAGGACATATTATTCAAAATATGCCCTGTAGTTATCACACAGGCAGTCTGAAAGAGGTCACACAGTGATCACAAGAATCACAGAATCATTTAGGTTAGAAAAGGTCTTTAAGATCATCAAGCCCAACAATTAACATCACTCTATGAAGCCTTCTGCTAAATCATATAGCCTTTGCCAAAAACAATTTTTTGAAGTGGAAATAAAAAGAACTGTTGCAACTAGTTTGGGGCTTCCTGTTTCCAGTCGGGAACTCCTGTTGGGAGTTAGTCTTCTTCGCTGGAGAAGAACGTATCGCTGGATCGGGATATGGGCACAGCACATCTTGCCCTTTGGAACTTGTTGAAGGAACAGAAAGAGGGGGTGTTTTGAACGTCAAAGATCTGTGGAAAAGAGCTTTAATCTGCAGTGCATTATTTCCTGAAACTGAGAGTCCCATCCCACATTTGTGTCCTGTAATCAGTGAACTAGAAATAGACGATTGGCTTAGAAGTACATGGAGCAAAGAACTGGCCCTTTACTTAAGAGTTGTCACTTTGTAATGTACACACAGACTAAAGGAATAAACATCACATTTCCACAATGAAAAGAATTGCTAGAAGTTTCTTTCTTCTGAGAGGGTGGAGGTAGCAGTTCAGCTCAGTTATGTAAAAAAAGATGTGATTAATCCCTGTATGTCTGTTTGTTAGGGTTTTTATGTTGTATGATTTAAATGTGTCTTGATGTTTTTTTCCTCAAATTACAGAATCACAGAATCTCTGAGGCTGGAAAAGATATCTCAGATGATCAAGCCCAGCCTATGACCTAACATCACAATCTGCTAGACCATACACTAAGTGCCACATCCAGTCTTTCCTTGAAAACCTCCAGGGATGGGGACTCCACCACCTCCCTGAGCAGTCCATTCCAGAGTCTGATCACCCTTTCTGTGAGGAAGGGTTCCTCACATCCAACCTAAACCTCCCCTGGCACAGCTTCAGGCCACGTCCTCTTGTCCTATCACTAGTTGCTTGCAAGAAAAGTCTCTTGGGAGACAATGGTGGATGGTGTATCCACTCTGGAGATGCATGCAGTGGCCCAGCTGAAATGTGTATATTTTAATGCACGAAGTATGGGCAACAAGCAAGAAAAACTTGAAGCCTTGGTGAGCCAGGAAATGTATGACATAATTGCCATCACCAAAATGTGGTGGGATGAGTCATATGACTGGAGTGTTGGATTGGAAGGATATACACTATTTAGGAGAAATAGGAGAGGCAGAAGGGGTGGAAGAGTGGCCCTGTATGTTGCTGAAGTCCTGGAAGTGAAGGAACTTGAGATCAGGGACAACAGAGTGGAGAGCCTATGGGTTCAGAATACAGGGTTAGCTAATAAGATCAACGTTGTGTTAGGAGTGTGCTACAGACCACCCAATCAGGATGTGAGGCTGATCAAATATTCTTTAAACAACTGAAAGACATCTCAAGATGGCCTGCCCTGATTCTCTTGGGTGACTTCAACCTCCCAGATATACACTGGGATCTTAAGACAGCAGTGAGGAGGCAGTCTAGAAGGTTTGTAGAGTATATTGAGGACTGGTTTTTGTCACAATTGGTTGGTGAGCCTACCAGGGGTGATTTTTTTTGCTTTTCTTGATTTGCCATTCGCAAATAGGGTAGACCTGGT
>VZRI01009672.1:2275-55394 GCA_013397515.1 Upupa epops
TCTCACGATCTCTCACTGTCTCTCTCGGGACGCACTCTCACTGTCTCTCTCTCTCGGGACACGCTCTTACTGTCTCTCTCTCTCTCTCTCGGGACTCGCTGTCACTGTCTCTCGGGACTCGCTCTCACTGCCTCTCTCTCTCTCGGGACTCGCTCTCACTGCCTCTCTCTCTCTCGGGACTCGCTCTCACTGCCTCTCAGGACTCACTTTCATTGTCTCTCTCTCAGGACTCACTCCCACTGTGTGTGTCTCTCTCTGTCACTCGGGGCTCACTCTCACACAGTCTGTCTCTCTCTCTTGGGACTCAGTCTCACATTCTCTCTCTCTCTCTCTCTCTCTCTCTCTCTCTCTCTCTCAGGACTCACTCTCAAACTCTCTCTCTCTCAGGATTCATTCTCACAGTCTCTTTGTGTCGCAACTGGCTTGCTTGGGGCAGTTTCTCTCTCTCTCCCTCTCATTCGGGACACTCTCGCTCTCACTCTGGACTCGCTCTGTATCACTTGGGGCTGCGATTATTCTGTGGCTGGCAGGGACCCATGGCAGGGCCGCCATGGCCAGGCCTTCCCCTCCCCCCTCATCTTGTGAGGGGTGGTGGTGGGGAGTTGCTCTCCTGCAGAGGAGAGCTCTGTCTGCCAAGGAGAGACAGGAGAAGCCCAGAAAACTGGCCGTCCACTCCCCTGTATAGACTCTGTCCACCAATCACCTGTAGGGTCAAAGACATTGACCCAGGCGTCTGACAGGAAGACCTCTCCCCAGCTTCAAAATAAAATGCTTCTTCGGCCTAAAAGCGCAAAAATCAATACCTGAAAATTCGGCTGTTTTCAAACTCCGACATCGGTATCGGTAATCTTGATGAGGGAATAGCCTTTGCCTTCAGCAGATTTACAGAAGATACCGAGTTGGGTGGGAGTGTTGAGGGTAGGGAGACTCTTCAGAGAGATTTAGCCAGGCTGGATCAATAGGCTGAGATCAGTGGTCTGAGGTTCAACAAAGAAAGCTGCTGGGTCCTGTGCCTGAGACACGGAAAACCCTTGCCACAACACTGCAGGCTTGGGAAAGTGGCTGGAAAATTGTTTGGCACAAAGCAAACCTGGGGTGTTGGGTGACAAGCAGCTGAGCATGAACCAGCAGCGTGCTCAGGTGGCTAAGAAGACCAATGGCATCCTGGGTTGTATCAGCAATAGGGTGGCTAGCAGAAGTAGGGAAGTTATTGACAAGTTGTGCTGGGTACTGGTGAGGCCACAGGAGCACTTGGATCAGATTTGGTTACCTCAATTCAAGAAGGACTTTGAGGTGCTGAAGGAGGTTCAAAGAGTAAAAATGCTGGTGAAGCAAGTCTGATGAGGAGAAGCTGAGGGAGAGGAGAAGGAGGCTGAGGAGACCTTATCACCCTCTACAACTACCTGAAGGGACATTGTAGAGAGATGGATACTGGTCTCTTGTCACATGTCATTAATGACAGAACAAGATGAAATGTCCTCAAACTGCACCAGGGGAGGTTTATGTTGGGCATTAGGGAAATTTTCTTTACTGAAAGAGTCATTCAAGCATTGTAATGGGCTACCCAGGAAGGGAATTGAGTCACCAACCCTGGATGAGTTTAAAGGCCATTTAAATGTGGTGCTTAGTGATACGGTTTAGTGGTGAACTTGGTAGAGTAGGAGTAATGGTTGGACTTGGATGATTTCAAGGGTCTTTTCCAACCTGAATGATTCTAAAAGAGGTAAGAGTTAGAATAAATAGTAAGAAGAAATCCCTCCCTGTGAGGGTGCTGGGGCACTGGAACAGGTTGCTCAGGGAGGTTGTGGCTGCCTGATCCCTGGGAAGTGTTCAGGATCAGGTTGGATGGGGCTCTGGGCAACCTGGTCTGGTGAGAGGTGTAGCTGCCCATGGCAGGTGATAGGGACTAGATGGTATCTGATGTCCAATCTAAACCATTCTATGGTTCTCTGCAACAGAAATGTGATTAACAAAGACCTATTTGTAATGGCATTGGGAAACTTTCAGTAACATTCTCATAAAAAATAGTATCCTCCTTCTACGTTCAAGTGATGTGCTGCATGTTGTTACTAGTCTAGACAGTAAAGCATTGTGTTATGCCAGTATATCATTACTGTTGTTCAAATAACTACACTTTATTTATTAAACTTCACATTATTTCGGAAGCAAATTAATTTCCACGTGACTCCTTCATTAAATATTAACCCATATTGGGTTTGTGCTATCTTTGTATAAAATTCTATTTTGCTTTGTGGTAATGAGTGTAATTTCTGCTGCTTGGCCTCTCATTGAGGAATATGCTGTTACATCTCGTAATTGTCTATATCTAATACCACTTACTATTAATTTTTTATGTCTACCTATATTAAAGGCAATATCCTTAAACATATTTTATTAGTAGGATTTTGTCTAATTCTGTTTATTTCTTTGATAAACTTGCTCCTATTTCTTTTCCCACAGTTTCTTATTTCTGTAATGTGTTTATTATATGGGAAGGACTTTATAGTAGGTAAATCTGGCTTCTTTTTGTGTTCAGGATAATGGAAAATGATCATAGAGTCAACATCTAAGTAAATGTAATTAGATTTAAATTTATCTGTTAAGTTAAAGTTTGTACTTTTATTTGGTTTTATCAGTTAAACCTGGCAGCATTTGAAATTGTTTGCTAACATGAGACCATGGTGGGATTTCTGAATCCTTTGGGGTTTTTTTGTATTTTTCATAAATCCCTGGCAGTATTTGAAGTTCAACTCTCACGTAGCTAACAACTTTGGGAAGATGTCATAGAGAAGAATGCCAAAAGCAATCCTGAGAAGTCATTTTGACAATCCAAATGAAAACTTAGCTACATGACCGCTGAAAGAAGCTCATATAGTCAGTTCTTAAAAAACTCTAGAGATGTTGGAGACTGTATGACCACACTACACTTTCCATGACTCAAATGTACTTACTGTTAAAAGTTTCCCTGATGCCTTATCTAAGTATCAGTGTAACTGAAGCATTTCTTTTCCTACAGGCAGTGGACATGGAGAAGAATTTATAGTATTTTATATCTCTGTAGCTGACAATCCAGCAGGTGATTAAGATGATACCTTAGGAAAAGATAAATAGTAAACTGAGGTCATGTTTACTTCAGCGTCTATGGATTTAAGTTAGTGGTACGGTGCAGAACACTGTGCCCATATATTTTTGTTATTGGATCTGTAACAGGGTCTGTCTCAGATGAAAATACTGACAGAAAGCTTACCTTCTGTTCTGGATGTCCTACAGAATGTTCACAACCAGAGGGAATTACAGTCCTTTAAACCTCATCTAAGGCCTTACCGTTATGGTGAAAAGAACTTTCCAACAATACTGTCGATTTTTTTACTGTGGGTATTTGCCTTTTTCATAACAAATACCCAGTCTTTGGTGCTTGTGTCATTGTTGATGGTCTAAATTTTTCTGATCCATTTGCAGAACCATATTTACATCTAATGCTTTGCTTCTACCTTCTTTAAATTTGTAACTACAGTTTTCAATTCAGGCTGGCACTGCATACATAGATCTTCCTGGTATTATTTGCTTTGTAAATTTAGTTAAGTGTGGTCTTTTTTTTCATCAAAGGCACTAGTTAAGAGGTGGAATGATGCCCAAAACAGATGCCTGAAAATCCTTAGTTAATGTGTTTCCCTGGTGTTGGTCATGAACTCCTGGCTACTGTTTTTAATCATCTGCCTTCAGTATTCAGCAGAAGCTGTATTTGCCCTTGGTTCCTTAGTTTACCTGTGAACTGTGAAAGTGTTAAAAGTATTAAAACACCTTTTATGCTATTTGAGAAGGAAGTGAGATTAGTTTGACGTAGTTTATTTCAACTGAATCCATATCATTTCGTTATCATCTGGTATTTACAGTCTGATTTCTTCCATTATTTTTCATAAAAAGGACATTTAAATTGTTAGGGAAGTACAGGTCACTGCTTTTGATCTTCCATAAAACAAAGATACCCAACACCCTTCTGTTTTACTCTCTGTACTCTTTACAAACCATGAGTTTTCCAAGACAGCGGCTGAAGTTTCCAAAATTGCAAGAATGGCAAGAGCCAGACTTTTGAGCATCATCCTAGCTACAGATGAACTGAAAATATTTGACTTCTTCAAATCATCTGCCCTGTTCTTATCTTACAAAAGTTCTTTCAGTGTGTCATTGGTGAGATGGGATTGATAACCTGGTGTTGGATGCATGTGGTGAGTTTTAATTTTTAGTTCTAATACATTTACAGAGAGCTAGAATGAAAAGACTGTTGTAAACTGAGGCGTTTGAGGCTCTTACTGTCACTTCTCACCCATTCCTGAAATTGATCTGAGCAGTGATTTGGGTAGCCTGTTACCTACAGGCTTTATGTTTATGCGAAGGAGTTAAATGTGATTGTTTTCCAATGTAGATTAAAAATCCAAGCAACTTAGATAAAGAAGTGTGGTTCAGATACAACATTTAGGCACAGGAATACACATATGACAAACTTACAGATATTTTATCAAACAGGAAGGGAATGCTTTCAGGTTTAATTGCCATTAGGTGCTTTACGGAAGCCAAGAAGGAGCATTCTAGACGGTAGTACTTTTCACCTGGGCTCATCCATGCAGATAGTGTTGAATAAGGTAGTTGCATTTTTCTCTAAGCTATGTTTTTTATATGGTTTAGTGTTAGTAAGGTTAGTGATGCATGTGTGCTATATGTGTGTTTCATAGAGTATTTAGATTCTAAGCAGAGGGGTAAGATGGTAAATTAAGGCTTTTGTGGAACTGGTGTAGATGAATGTCAGAAACTTACCTAGACAAAGTATTAACAGCATTTAGAAGAAAAGTAAACCCAGTATTTGGCTGGCCAGTGAAATAGTATGCATGGCTTGACACAAGGTCTCCGTGTCTTAAAATTTGAGATGGGTGGTTTATTTTGACTTCTACATTGAATCCTGTCATTCCTGATGGCTGTGTAGTTACAGATTTGGGAAGAGCATCTTTTCACAAATTGTAAATCATATATAGATTGAGTTTTCAAAAAACTTCTTGTAATAGAGTTTTCTTTACATTTCTGTCATTTAATGCTGAAAACTAGTTTGTGTAAAAGAAATGAATTTAGACTCCAGGTACTGAATACACAACTCCTATTCCCAGTGCCTTCAGAAAGGTACTCAACTTGGCTGCACATAGCTTTGACAGGACCGATCTCTTAAGACAGACAGGAATGTGCCCTGTTTTCCAAGCGAAATTGAGATACACTCAATTCAACTGGAGCTGTTAAACTAATCCTGATTGTTTCTGTGGGTCTTCAAAGAAGCTAACTTTATCCCTATGAGTGTCCTGTCTCATGAACAGAGGAAGAGGCTTCTTTAGCTGAACAACATTTGTTCTCAAGTGCTTGGCAGTCAGGCTCTCCCCACTGGCAACACTAGGCTGAAAAGAGTAAAGAATCTGTGACTATTCCCTTCACCATGTTCTGTTTTTATTACAAATAATCATGCATGAAAATTTGTGGAGACAGCACCTTGCTTTTATAAGAATTTCAAGTCTGCATAATATCTCATGCGCGAGAAAGCAGGCAAAATCAAGCACTAAAATGTAATGCATATAAGGCAAGAACCAACCAATGAGGCATTCCCGAGCTTTCAATTCAAGTGTAACCTTTATAAAGGCACACAATTTACTCGATTTTTCTAGTGCTATTATAAATATATATATATATATATATAATGTTATATATGAACATACATGAAATCGGCTAAAACCTATTTAGAAACAAGTTTAATTGATGTTGAGTCTGTAGAAGGACTGTAGTCTGGAAGGAGCTATGGATCATACTTTCAAAGGCATTTCACTTTGTAAAATGTGGAATGTATAATTTTATACACACGTAGAATTGTATATGTATAATTGTTGTAAAATACACGCAACTCTCTACAGTACATTATAGATATAAAAATGCTGCTGTGTATTTCCTGCAGTATAAAGTGTATGTATTACTTCACAGAGCATTTGAAGAATTTACATGATTGTGTGTATGCTGAATATTTAATTTAGTAGTAGCAAGTGGATTTTTAAGTGATTTCTGCTGCTATTATGTAAGTTTTAGGCATATTGTCAATAAATGATATTAGTTCAGAACCTTAATTTTTTAGGTGAAGCAGTCCAGTAGGAACCTGGTCTATCAATGTTTCCAGTAATATTGCTGCTCCATTTTCCCTTCAGTAGCCATCAGCTCTGCTGTTGTTGTGAAACTGATGTGAGGGAACTCATTTAGCAGAAGATGGATTACTGCATCATTGCAACATGATATAAGTCACATCAGGCAGCACTGAATGAGCCTGAGTTTTGCAGTGTAACAGTAACACTATGCACATCAGCACCACACAGAGTGCTTCTTCGGGGAATATGTCTTGAGTGAGCTGAGCATACTGGGATATAACTTCAGACAGCTTTATAGTGTTTACCCATTTCTTTTGTATCAGGAAAAAAATACTACTTCTCTGGAATAATAAGACATGCAGTGGCCTTTGTGCATCTTCAGGGCGTGTTTAAATTTCTCTCTATGTAATGATGTTATTTTGGTACTTGGAGAAGAAAATAGCTGACTTGTCGCTGATTGTTGAAGTTGGAACAAACTCCTCTGTCTTCCACATTTGCTGTATTTCATCACAGAAACATTCTCCTCCTCTGGATGCTAGTCAGAAAGCTAGATTTGTACGTGCTCGAGCCATTTGTGCTGAAAGATTTATTTACTTAAGTTCCACATCAAAACGTGGTTAAAGGTTTATATCTGTAAATTTAGCAATGTATTAAAGAAGAAATTTTCAAGGATGAAAACCTGTTTATTAGGTGTTAGATCCTTCATAGACTTTCTTAGCAAACTCACTATAAGAGCCTTGAAATAAACCCCAAAAATGCCTTCAGCACCAATTTCTTGGGCCATTTAGCACATGATCACTTTGGCAGAAGAAACATTTGCAAGTGCCTGTGTTTGTAAATGCATGTGTTTGCAAGTGTATGTTACTTAGACTTTGCAGAGTCAGTAATTTGCCTCTTTCAGGGACAGTGCCTCCACCCTTCTTTGGCAGCCTGTGCCTCCCCACTCTTTTTGGGAAGACGTTTTTCCTAAGATCCAATCTGAACCTCCCCTGGCACAACTTGACCCCATTTCCTCTTGTCCTGTCACTAGTCACTACGAAGAAGAGGCTAACACCCACCTCACTCCAACCTCCTTTCAGGTAGCTGTAGAGAGCAGCGAGGTCTCCCCTCAGCGTCTTCTCCAGGTGGCACAGCTGCAGCTATCTCAGTCTCTCCCCATCATGCCTGTTTACCAGACCCCTAATGAGACACACACACACACACATTCCCCAGACAGGAGGAAATTGTGGTATGGAAATGAAGTTTGTGTACGCAAGTCCTCTTGCAGGCATTTGGAGCTGTGCAGTTTTTATTTCCTCCTGTAGAAATTCTGTTCATACCCTGTAACTTTTTTTATCACTTGTCTCTAAGACTTCTATCCCTGCTTGGCTTCCATGAGAAAGAAATAATTAGATAGTAATTCTGTGTTGAGGATGTACCATCTGCTCCTATGATAGTGTAGTGTTATTGAAAAAACTGGGTGGGGGGAGGAAGGGGGTGGGAAAGGAACTAATGCAAGGTGTTACATTAATATAAGAATGTAAATGGCTTGTCTCAGGAATGGTTTGAAATAGGCAGATTTAGAGCTCACTTAGATGGCAGCCACTACAGGAAGTAGTCTTGTGGCAAAAGGGATGCTACAGTGTGGATAATAGTCTTGGCAGAACCTTAGGCTAAACCTTTTATCTAGTACCTCTCAGAAACCTTCAGGCTTATTTTAAAAAAAAAAAAATCCTCCAAGTTTTGAATTAAATACTTCTAACAATAATAACAAATAACAGATATGTATAATGTACCTATCAGTGTAAACGTGTACAATAATCTTCATACTTTCACAGCAGTAGTTACAAAGGAACATACATACTATATATGTGAGTTTTAGGTTGGGGTTTTTTGTGTCTTTTTTAATTACTGTAACTATTAAGCAGCCAAAAGGAAGTTCTTCCTATTCTCTGTTGGCAGCATGTTTGAAGATGCTTCATATGGATCTGACCAGTGAAAGCAGAAAAATACTGGGTATTCTGGATCATTCTTATCTGTGAGTCCTTAGAAAAGACTATAAACAGAGGCACTAGTTACTTTTTTTTATTGCATAGTTTTAGAAACAGTCTAGGGAACATAACGTCTGCTGAAATTCAAGCAATACTGAGTTATGGCAGTAGAAAGGATTTTAAGGCTTGTACAAGCGTGGAAGTTTTAATACCAATATAACTTTAAGGCTGACAGACTGATTTTGTTTAGTAAATTTTCTTCTATTTAATCTCTTCTTCTGTAACACCTTTGACAAGGTGTGTCTGTCCAAAGCAGATTTTTACAGCTGAGCTATCAATCTCTAAGACATAAGACTTCAGAAGGAAAGGCTGACGACAATGTTAAGTGAAGCAGCAACTCTGGATTATGCCAGCTGATAGCATCTTGAAAGATTGGGATAGGGGAGGGATAGATAGCCTAAGGGCAGATAGAACATCCAAACCTGCGTTTTACTTCACTTCTCAAGTAAAATCAAACAGTATTGACTGTATTATAATTTTTTAGAAGTGCATTATTTATTGTGCTATTGGGAAAATATTTCCAATTCTAGGAAGTAAAAAGTCCTGGGTCCAGGTTAGATTCCTCTGTGTACAGGTGGTCGCCTCCAGCTCAAGTTAACCAAGGCAGATATCCATCAGTGAAGCAGGTGGCAGGTATTAGGACTCAGTGATGCTTTGGAGCAGAGATGCTGTTCATGAAAACCCATCCCAAACTTCAAATCTATCTGCATGGATTACTGCTCTCAAGATAAATGCAGGCCTTGAGCAGAATTGGAAAGGGTGGTGCAAGCAATGTGTTTAGTGAACATTTGCTGCTTGGGATAAGCTGGGAGAGCTTGTATCTTGAGCAACTAGTGTATGGAAAGAAGTGCAAGACAGAATTGTCATTTTTATTCCTTGTCTGTGAAACTAAATCATCCAGCTTGCATTAGTTTCAGTTATGCTGTAGAGTGCTTTTCAACATGATACTGCCTCCTGATGGCACTGATTTCTAAAGAGCAGGGAGAGAAGAGTACCATCTCTTAAGTGAAGTCGATTGTTGCTTAAGATATTCACTGGGCTGGTCCATCCATTTACTAGCAGCCTTGTACTGAGAATGGAAGGCCCATAGTTTTGTATACATTCAAGTGAAATCTAAGTCCTATCAATCATCTGGTAGCTATATTAATGGTCATTTTGGAACACTCAGTATCTGATGCATTTTCTGATTTGGTGCTTAGAGCAAGTGAGATTTTGCTTTCAGTTGTGTGGAAGAGGAGCTGCACAGTTTCCGTATCATAAACATGAAACATTCAACTAATACTCTGAAGTATTTTAAAATAATTTCGCTGAAGATGCAGAGGGAGACGTAGATGTCAGGATAGTCTGACCTTTATAATATCATTTATATATCTGTGTTCTGTAGTAGATTTTATGCTGAGTCTTATTTATAATGTTGGCTTCTCTTGTAATCATAAAGGGAAGAAGGAAGGCTGGTACCAAAAAATTAGGAAGTATATGAGTAACCCCTCAGCTGCTTCTGTTCTGACATTTTGCAGTTCTCCACAAACCTTCTGCTTTTTGTATGATCGCAGTGAGAAAGCTGTTCAAATTACTCTTTTTATTATGTAACAAGATTCAAAGGAAAAGGGAGGGGAACTGACCTGTAAACACAATGCTTAGTAATGCTCTCCTAGAATTCAGACGGCAATGCAAAAGTACCTTGCCCAGAGGGATGAGCAAAATAAAGCTGAGCCAGCATAACCTCAGGGATTAGACACCAACATCAGCAGGGGGCTGCTTTTAGAAGACTTGTATTCTTGCCATAATGCAGTGTCAGTGCAGGCAAGCCACTGCTGCAAGGAAGGAACTCATTGGAAATATTTGGTATTAATTGAGTGCTTTAAAGCTGTGTGCATGCAGAAGGAATACAAAAAGTTTCCTTCCATTCACATTAAATCTGTACTTACCCACTGCTTCGAAAACACATGGAATTCTGAACAAACTTCGTTCTCCTCCTTCCTCTGTCCCTGCGCTCAGTCTCAGTACGCTTATACACAAACAGAATTACCCATAACAGCAGATTCTACGTAGGGATACACATTGAGTAATCATGGTGGTTTGGAAAAGTTTTGGTGCTAAAAGCTGAGCGTATCAATACCGTCATGTTTTTCAGGAACACCAAATGCCTGTTGTTTTGTTTATGATGTAGCATCGCTTCAGTATTTAGTACCCTAGGTAGCTGTTTTTTACTCCAGTGAGCTAGATTAGCCTGATTACACTGGCAGGATGCAGTTGATGGATGACTGTCATTATCTTCTCTAGCCTGCATGATACTTTAGGTATAGGAGATTATAATTAAATTTTCAAGAGACCATGTTAAGATTATACAATTGGAGTATTTTTAAAAAATGAGAAGATATGCTTATGTGCTGTAGAAGTGTCAGAGGAGCCTCTCCTGAAATGTTTTGTTAGCTATCCCTGATTTCTTATAAATTGATCAAGAAAAAAACTCAAGTTATCATAAAACATTTTAGATGTTGTTGTGGATTGTTAATTTCCCCTACCCCCCCCTCCCCCCAAAAACAGACCAAAAATGTATCTGATCAAATCTATTGGTAATGACTTGAAGATGTACAGGTTAGCACAATATATTTAATGAAACCATGTTTGAGACAAAACAACAGAGAGGATCATAATTAATGCCTCATTTTCTGCCAGTTGATATTGATTACTCATTCAGGGTCCCTTTGTTCTCAAAATGGTAACACTGTATTGCACATCACTATTTGATGATATTCGCAGGATGAGATTCTTTAACAACATGCTGGTAATTGCAAACATATCTCTAGAATTTAAATTTAAAATGAATTCACATCATATGTCTGTTTTTCCAAATTCAGATCCTATTTTAGAGTGCACATTCATTGCAGTTTCCAGAGATTGGAGACTTGAATAAAGTGAAATTCAGCACTTTGTATCTTGGTTGTATTTTTGGCTTTAACTGCGTGATGTGGAACTCAGGTGAATGGTCTGTCTGCAGCCCAAGTCTCTTTATCAAATAATTGTTCTATGAGATAGGAGTAGTATTTTAAACCTAGACTAGGATTTCTTCTAGTATCTCAGTTGCCTGAATATGAGCCAGTGTGCTCAGGTGGCCAACAGCATCCTGGCCTGTGTGAGACATAGTGTGGCCAGTAGGACTAGAGAAGTGATCATGCCCTTGTATTCAGCACTAGCGAGGCCTTGAGTACTGTGATCAGTTCTGGGCCCTTCACTACAAGAGGGACATTGAAGTGCTGGAGTGGGTCCAGAGAAGGGTGAAGAGGCTGGTGAAGGGTCTGGAGCACAAGTCCTCTGAGGAGTGGTTGAAGGAACTGGGGTTGTTTTTTTTCTAGAGAGAAGGAGATTGAGGGGGGACCTTATGACTACTCTATGACTACCTGAAAGGAGGTTGGAGTGAAGAGGGGGACAGACTCTTCCTGGTGCCAAGTGTTAGGACCAGAGGAAATGGCTGCAGGCTGTGCTTGGGGAGGTTTAGACTGGATGTTGGGAAGAATTTCTTTTGAAACAGGCTGTCCAGGGCAGCAGTGGATTCCCCACCCCTGGAGGTATTTAAAAAGGCAAGAGTGGTATACTGCTGAGGGATGGGGTTTAATGGTAACTTGGCAGTGCTGGGTCAACAGTTGGACTTGATCTTAAAAGTCTCTTCCAACCAAAGATATTTTGTGACTGTGTGAACCACTTTCACAACTTAGCTGGGAGATATTGCAAGTTTAGTGGAGTTGGTTTTTCTGATACGTGACATTTGACAGAATCACAGAATTAATAAGGCTGGAAAAGACTTGTGAGATCATCAAGTCCAGCCTGTGATCTAACATCAGCATATATCAGCTACACCATGGCACAAAGTGCCACATCCAGTCTTGTCTTAAACACCTACCACTCTGGGCAGTGCATTCCAATGTCTAACCATCCTTTCCATTAGAAAGTGCTTCATAACATCTAACCTACACTTCCCATGGCACAGCTTCAGGCCCTGCCCTCGTGTCATATCACTAGTTGCCTGGGAGAAGAGCCCATCCCCTGCCTGTCTGTAACTTTCCTTCAGGGAGTTAGAGAGTGATAAGGTCCCCCCAGAGTCTCTTCTCCAGGCTGAACAGCTCCAGCTCCCTCAGCTTCTCCTTATCAGACTTTCCCTCTAGTACCTTCACCAGCCTCATCGCTCTCCTCTGGACCTGCTCCAGTACCTCAGTGTATTTCTTGAAGTGAGGGGCCCATAACTGCCCCCAGTACTCGAGGTGAGGTCTTACCAGTGCAGAGTACAGGGGGAGAATTGTGTCCCTAGTGCTGCTGG
The DNA here is from genome assembly GCA_013397515.1 of Upupa epops. Classification (NCBI taxonomy): domain Eukaryota; kingdom Metazoa; phylum Chordata; class Aves; order Bucerotiformes; family Upupidae; genus Upupa; species Upupa epops. The sequence continues at coordinate 14,785 of VZRI01009672.1, forward strand.
CCATGCTATTCCTGATACAAGCCAGGATGCCGTTGGCCTTTTGTGCCACCTGGGTGTTATTTAAACTGCCTCATGCAAACCACCAAGGTTTATCTGTAAGCCCTTGAGCATCTTCTTTAAGGTGCTTTCAGTCATCCAGACGGCAAACTGGAAAAAGGGACATGGCCGTGAAACTTTTGCTCAATGCTGTGCAGCATACCAAGTTTGCAGTAAGGCTAAAGAACCACTTACAGTCTGCCCTACGTAGTTCAGAGAATTGCCCAGTGAGTGTCTATGACTGTGCTGTGGGATAATGGAGGAATCTGATTGAGAAGTGTTGTGTTACTTTGCTTCTACAAAATAATGTCTCGAAGTTCCTAATTTTTAACTAAACAGTTAAGTACTTTTTACAAATAAAAGTTTAGACAGTTTTCCTGCCCTGAATAGGGACAGCCTGGTTACTGGGACACAAAGGGTGTATTGGGACTTTATGAAAAGGAAACCATTGCAAAACCAAACAAACAAAAAAAGAAAATGCAGTTGATTTCTTTACGGGGGGGGGATGGGTGCAGCTCAGGATCTAAGTTTGCGGTGGTTAGTTGCAGCTCTCCATTCACTGCCAAAGCAGCCAGCCTGCCTTATTATGCCGGCACAATGGCCCTGTCATAATCAGTTGCATATAATGGGCCAGTGCTTTTATTCTCAATCATATTATTCTTTTGATAGAAAATAATGAATAATGTAAAGGCACACAGTTGTAGTTGAATAAGGCTATTGCCTGGTATGGTGTGGCACTAGGAAAACCGGAGTTGTTAAAGTGTTTGCTAATAAATGTGCATTATAAAAATTAACAGGAACAAAATTTAGACCAAGGCTGAGGACCTGTCTTTAACAAATAGGTATTTTTTTATAAGATATGACCTTATATTTACTTACATGTACTATATGTATCATATATATGATATATACTATATGATAGTAGCAGACAGAGTGTGTTTGTTCAAAATATGTGTTTTGCAGGATAGGTTGACTTTCCTATATACATGTGGCCTAACCACTGGGGGGCTGCAAGGACTATTACATAAGATCATCTATAGACTTTTACTTGTCTCCATTTCTTTCCTTTGATTTTCTTTCTTTGATACATAAAAATGTTTACCAACATACTAGAATCCTGCCGGCCTGTGTCCCAGAAGTTCATTGGGCATCAAATGGTATTTTTGTACTGTGTTGACTACTTCCAAAGTAGGCAAACTCTTAGAATCATTAGGGATTGGAAGGGACCTCAAAAAATCATCTAGTCCAATCCCCCTGCCATCTTCTTACTTTGATGCTAACATTCTTTAGAAGGATATATTTTAAAAATTTTTAAATACATTAAATGTTTTTTTTTTTATCTCAGGCAAATCATTTTGATACAAGCGTATACCTGATAAACCCATTTCAAATGGAAGCTATGTGCACCGAGTGCAAATGCAACACAGAGTTAAGTGCTTGTTGTACCGGAGGTGCATAAATACCTACATACCCAGATGTAGAAATTGGTTTTGCCCCCTTCCTCCCCCTTGCAACACTTGGATCAATGACTTGCCCTGCATTTCATTTTTATGGAACTATGTTTTAGGAAAAGGACACCTTTAAAGCATTTGTCTGCATAATGATCCTCAGAAAAGTTTTGCTTTCTTGAGCCAGGTCATGCCATTTACCCTGATGCTGGCAAAACTGTTTCTTAGTTTGCTGAAAAGGAAAAAGTTGAAAAGTAAAGCAGTCATGTTTACTTGTTTTGCTCTGTTCTCTTTGGAATCAGGATTTTACTGTGTTCTTACTTGATTGTAGTAAAAGCCTTTTTATTTTTGTGTAGGTTGGTTACCAACCACTAATTCCTTAGGGGAAATATTGCTTGAAATAAATTATTATCTTGAAGCTGGAAATAGACCTCAAAAATCCAAACTGTCACATTTTTAAGGTTGATGCCTGTTTGTAGTGATAACACAGAGGAGAGACAGCAGTGTTCAGGATAATAACCAGTCATTGATTATTCTGTAGTAATTGGATCTGTGCTTGGCAGATGTGATTTGGAGTGAGTGTGGATGAGGTTCTCTGTGGAGAACACTGCAAACTCTGTATGTAAGTGATCCACCTCTGTGCTGGGACCTCGGGCATTTAGTCAGGAGGAGCTTGATGCTGATAATACAAAGCTTTTTTTGCTATCCTATCCTCAGTGGTATTTTTGTATTCCTTTCTTTATCAGATGCCCTTAGGAAAGGATCAGTCCTGATCAATATTGCTTCTCAATTGGTTCAGTCGGCCAGAAAAATCAATAAGCTGAACTAATGACATCTATTTTTATTTTGTTTTGGAAGACTGAGGAACAATTATAAAATTTTAAACAGATGCTTCATTTGATTGTGGGAATGGGAGAAGAGGATTGTGGGTTTTGTTTGTGTTTTCCCCATTTTTATGAATTTTTCTTTTAAGTAAAAAATTGTTACACAATATAAATCAGGAAGTGTGGTGCATAACTTAAGAATTACTGGATATGTATTCTATTACTTACACACTTACTTTATACTGTTGTGGTAGGCCTGCTGCTTGGAAATTCTGGGTCTGATGAAAACATGAAGTACTGCTTGGGACAAAGCCAAGAGTGGCAAATCTGGAGCTGCTGAGAGAGCTGGGGCTATTTAGCCTGGAGAGGAGAAAACTGAGATCTCTTAACATGCTTATAAGTATCTAAGGGGTGAGTGTCAGGATGATGGGACCAGGCTCTTCTCAGTGGTGCCTAGTGACAAGAGCATAATTGGAAATAAATTGGTACTTAAGACATTGGGTTTGAACATAAGGAAGAGCTTTTTTGCCATGAGGGAAGCAGAGCACTGGCATAGGCTGCTTAGAGAGGTCTCCTACTCTGGAGACTTTCAGCTCTCACCTGGATATGTGCCTGTGTGAAGTGCTCTTGTAGAACCTTCTCTGGTAGGGGGGTTGGACTAGCTGATCTGTAGTTGTCCCTTCGAACCCTTAACATTCTATGGTTCTATGAAATGTCAGGAGGTAAAGATTGTACGTTAAGTCTGGGAAAATACAGCCATCTGCTTTTGTATAATTACATGTTAGAAGTGAATTTAAGACATTTTACTGCTGGGGTCTTTCGATCATGTGGCATTCCCCTCCCCCGCCCCACCCAGCTTCTTTTGGAGGAAGCATCTGGATGGATCCCTTATCACTGCCAACGATAAGAAGCAGATGCTGGGGGCAAGTGGAGCAGGTTCTCTTTAACATGAATAGGGCATAGTTCCTAATTGCCTCTGACAGCTTCTCAGCACAAGCAGAGACCGGACTAGACAATTACCGCAGTACTTCCTTGTTACATAAAGTTTTCGTTCAGCCCTGGGTATTCTTGGACTGAAGTTCATGTTTTGGGCTAAGTGCAGAACTGGGAGTATTTCTTCTTTTCTGGGATTCAGAGTAAACACTAGTCAAAAAATGCTGCCCAAGGTTGCTGCAGTGTGTCCTGCAGTGTTCATCATTGAAACTCTAATGAATATTCGTAATGGTGTCTTGACTAAATTCAAACTTGTTGTATGTAAGACAAATACTCTGATAACCCAACTCTTAACAGTTTGTCAAAGGGAACATGAGCGAAACTTGAAACAGTCCACTAGCAAATTACACCCCCCTCCACATGTTATCTGACTGCTTTGCTTAAAGACAATCTCACTTCTCACAAGGGTATTGCAATTCAATGTGAGTTTTATATTAATAATTCTAATTTAAAGACTGTTTTATTGGAACGATAAGCATGAAGAAATGTAGTTGAGAGGCAACATTGCCTTAACATTTTATATTAGTTCTTCAAATATTATTCTTTTAAACAGTGTGCTAGATTGCTAAGAAATAATTAACACTTCTGGGCTCTGCTGTAGGGTTGTAGCACAATGACTCCTTTACATCCTACTCTTTTCAACTAAAATACAACATTGTAATGAACAAATTAGTCATCAGACAGATAGAAGAAAGACATTGCAGTAGTGATATGATGCAAAACCATTTGTCTGGAAAAACACACTTGAAGTTGATAGTTATTTTAGGTATAGTCTGTAATTTTATATCAACTTGGGATTTGTTTCTGAGGTCTAGTGGTTCCACAGTGTCTTTAAAACAGTACCTGATTCTGCAAATACTAAAACAAGCACCTTCTGCTATGGTTAACCCAAAATGGCTGTTGGAGTATGAGAAAAGATGTTTACAACAATCCAGAGCTGAAGCAATGGTGAATACAGTTTTCATTTTCACTGCGATTCTGGGGGTTTTCGAACTGAACTAAGGCTAAGCATATGATCAATCTTGGGAAAATCTGTGTTCTCAGAAATTGCCATGCAAGTTTCACTGAAGAAATCCAGATACAATAATGCACTTTTGAAGTGTTTAGAATGTTTTCTACTTACTGCATAGAAAGGGAATGTAAAGATTAGTAGGGTTCAAGGACACTGTTGGTTTGAAGTTCAAAATTACCATAATTTTGTTCTGTGCACTAATCTAATTTGTTAATACTTTTGATTATTTTACAATTATTCCGTGCTTATATGAATGTAATGTAAGTCTGGATTTCTTAGTACGTGCTAAAATGAGAGTAACACTACAAACTTATGGCCGTCTATAGTACTATGCTTATATTGTTACAACAGTTGTTACATTGCAAACCTGAACAAAGTATTGTAATTTCTGTTTAGAATTTAAGTGTGACCTGATTCTTTCAGATGTTTTAAACTGAAATGGCTATGGGTTTTTGGAAGTTCTCAGCTCCAAACTTGCTCTGCCTTTTGGAATTCTGTTCTAGCTTCCTCTCCAAATACTAATTTTAAAAAGTCTATGTTGTTTTTGAACTCTCAAGACCTTCACTGAAAGTTTACTAAGAGTAGTATGTGTGGTCAGTAGTTTGTTAGCCTGGCATATTACAGCTGAGTTGCTGAAGAGATTAATTTTACTTTGTGTGTTTTGTAGTCTAGTCTGCTGCGCTCAGATATGGGGCTTGGAAGTTCAGGTCAGCTATCGTCCTCGGGAAAACCTGGAACACCTTACTACCCATTTTCTGGTGCAAATCAGCGCCGAAGACCACTTCATGACTCACCAGCTCTTGGTGAGTAATATTGACAGTTTGTAAACTTTTGTTCATGATGCATTTCTGCAGACTTATTTTTTTTTTTTTATATACGGGAGGTTGCTCTGTGCTAAGCAACTCAAATTGTAGCAAACTGCTATATAAGAGATAACCTGGAATTAATAGTATTTTGCTTGAGTCTGGATTCAGCAATGGTCAGTGTTACTTATAACACAAAAAAGAAACTCCAATAAACCCCTTAATTGTAAATGCAATAATGACAGATGGATAGGAGCTGATGACCAGCTGAGTGCCCTTAACCCATGCCTTCATTAACTCCTGGAAATGCCTGACCTTGAGGTCATTACCATTATTTAGTAGGGGAAAGATACAAAAGGGAAACAATTATCTTTTTATATGCTAAAAGTAACTTTATTTAGGGATATATATAGTTCATGGTAATTGGTTCATCGTGCCTTTAAAGTTCTTGGCAAAATATGCAGTCAGGAACTTGCTTAAAAATTGTAATAAACTCCCACAGCACTAATATTTTATTCTGGAAGTAGAAATAAATGGAGTTGTTGTACTCTGTTATAGTCAGTAGTAATAATTCATAGCTCTAAAGACTTTCTATCGAATTAGGAAATCAAGATTGAGCCTAGTGTTCCATCACTTCTGCTGTAAGACTACTGCAAATAATTGAGTGTGTAATTTTAACAAATATTTTTGGTATAAAAAGAGAGACACTGACATGATATTCTGGAGCTAACATGTTTCAGTGTTTCCATGCTATGTCATTACGATTACTCTAGTTACATATTAGGTGTTCTTAATGCTTCTCATTCCATATAGCACCTCTGTTCCATAGTAAAATTGTGTTAGTTGGAGCCATATATCTTATATTGGGCAGCTGAAATCTTTTCCAAGATTTTAGCAAATGCAAATTGTTTCTTGAAGTAATTGACTAGAACAGCAAACTTCTTGGGCATTACAGTAAACATGCTTGAGGTTGTTTTTTCAGTCTTTAATTAGAAAAATAGGACTTTTGAATTTTACCTACATAAATGTTTGTGTACATGTATGTATTTTAAACATACCATTTTTGTATCATTTTTAACCTTCTATCAAGACAACTCCTGTTTTGTCTGAGTTGTTTTTTTTTAACAAAAATTTATGTAAGTGTCATGGTTCTCAGATTTTGAAAATCAAAGGCAGCAATTCTCCAGATCTATTTCAGAAGAGGAGCTATCTGAGGAATCACAGAATGTTAGGGATTGGAAAGGACCTTGAAAGATCATCTAGTCCAATCCCCCTGCCATAGCAGGATCACCTAGACAAGAAAGTTCTGTGAAATTGTTTTTGGCTTCAAAGGGGTCTTCATTGTGGTTTATTATTAGTTAAGACTGGTCCTGTGGAGGCTAAAACTTAGCTACTAAGACTTATTAATTAAACTAATTAATAGTAACCTGTTCTGGTTTTGAGGCCTAGGGGAGCTGTCAGGGCATTGTGCCCTTTGGGTGCTGGACAGAGAGTGATACTAGGGTGGGCAGAAAGATTCTGGTTTGAATCAGGCATGGAGGGAGACTCTTGTTTATTGTGCAAACTGTGTAGTTTAGTATGTTACATATTTATTAAATTAAACAAAATGAGGAGGAGTACCCTTGTTTATTTTTTTCTTTTGTAAGAAAAGATTGAGGTATCAACCTGTTAAAAGTGGTAACTGAGCTGTTCCTCTTGCTGTTGTGGCTGAAGCTGGGGACCTATAAGTAGGGATACTGCAGGTTAGGGTGTGTAGAATTTTGTGGACATGTTTTCCCAGAAATGCTAGGAAAAGCAAATGCACTTTTGTCTTGTTTCCAGTTGCTTAAGTATGTCTGAAACTTGTGCTTGTTTTCAGATGAACTAGTTAAATGTTACAAAACTTCTGCCTGAGAATTTAAAGCAGAGTTGAATTATGTCCATTTCATCCCCAAGGAGTTGTGTGTTCAGGATTTTAACAAAATCTTGAAATTTGCTACTGATGTTCATTACCAGTGTTACTTCTCTTCAAGTGAGAATACCTCTTTCAGAAGTTTGAGGTTTTTTTGAATGTGTTCTGTGAAGAATGATCAGAGTATATCTAGCAAATATTTTCACCTTTATCTTGTCATATCATATAATAAAATTGTGATTAAATGTTCTAAACATATTTAACTTTTAAATGAAAAGTTTAAAATAGGAATTTTGTGTTTTTATTGATGACTCTATCAGTCAACTGTAGAACTGGTCATCTTGCTAAATACTCATCTTTGGAATGTAACCTCACTCCTAAGTTGCAGGCGTACTGGTCAGATCAATTTTATTTATTTAGAGCTGAATAAACTGTTTTAGGTAGCGAAATTGCTTCTGTGATGTTACAGTAATTTAGGATTACATGCAAATGTGAGTGATATTGTCTTTATTATTTAGGAAAAGTAACTAAGTCATAAGTGTTTATTGACAACCTTGGTTTAGTCTAAATGCTATAGAAATTTACAAAATGTTAGTATTTTTAGATTAATATTTTTACAAGTCATATTTTTTGATAGTTTGTCTTTACTGTAAAGTTCAGAAAGGGAAAACATTTATTTTACTATTTAATAACATTTTTCTCCTATATAGCTCAAAATTTTACTTTGTTTCTTAGTAGGTGCCTGAGGGTGGCATTAGTGTACCTCTTAGTGTTTGTGTTACAGGGGTAACTCTTTCCTTATGGAAGGAACTGAAAGCTTTAACAAAGCTCAATTTCAGAGAAGAATGCCAAGGTGTTGTGTCTTTCACATCATAAGAGTCTATTTAGTTGGCACAGAATAAAAAAAATGGAAGAGTTTTCAAATTGGAAAAGAAATCCATTGAGGAAAGAAAAAATCTGTATGGTATAAGCTGTTTATTCTTTCTCATCTGTAATGTAGATACCTGAAATACTGTTTCTCTGTGTACAGATCCTCTTCAGACAAAGAAAGTAAGAAAGGTACCCCCTGGTTTGCCTTCTTCTGTAAGTACTGCATTTTTTTATTTACAGTAAACAGATCTGGCTCGGAGTGGTGCTCTTTTTACCTGACATACATACAAATTACTTAACTTTAGTGATAGCAAGGTTAGCCACCGGACATGAGCAGCTAGGTGGGTAACCAGGAGTGGTTCTGAACGCCTAAATACACATTTGTTGTGGAGTTTTAGATTTCATAGCAGTGATTTGTAGCTTGCTTATATGCTCCTACCCACTTGTCCCTGTCATTTGAATTCCTCTCTTGGGAAGAGAGCTGGGCCAGGAGCTGTCAAAGAAGATCTCCCATACAGGTCTTTTGATGTTTAATTAGTCATTATGTTGCTGAACAGGAGGACAGACACAGATTAATAGCTGAGAATCTTAGAAATTTACATTTGTAATAATCCCAGTGGAGCTGAAGACATTAAGATTCGGAGGACATGTACAGCTCAGCTTGCCTCAGTAGGACTGAGGTTATTAATATGCATAAATCACCAAGTCAGATGTTCATTGTGAAGCCCTGGTGGATTTTAAAGCCTTCATTAAGCCTTCCCTAACTTCAGCCTAGCATCAGGAAAGCTTTCAAGCAACTAGTTTGTTGATCCCTCTTTGCTTGAAAATTTATCCTTCGAGAATAAAGGGCTTTGATGAAAAAGGTTGGGTTTTGATGGAAAAATCGTTAATGGCTGTGATAATGTAATGCTACAGGGGTGTTTTGTGGTATTAAATATGCTTTATCCTTAAAGGGAAGAAAATTGTTTATAAATGAATCTGCATTTTAAAATCCACGTGAAGTGAACAATCCCCAGTGAAGTGAAGGAAATAATTCTTTTTTCCCTGGCTCAGAAGAAACAGGAGGGGAGGGGGGGGTGCTGCCTTGTGGGGTTCATCTCTTTGTTGTGTAAATGGCTGTTGGCTGTTCTGGCAGCCCCTAACACGGGGCGGCAGGTGCACTGGGCTGAGTCATAACTGGGAGCCGGGCAGCTCAATGGAACACACTGCACCCGCTACTGACATATAGTGCGAGGGAGAAAACGGGGCTGAGCTGTTCAATTCGTTTGGAGGCTGAAGTATGGATGGCATCTTCTAGTCTTCGCTTTTCCCCTGTTCCCTTCTCCCTCCTGCTGCTCACAGAGATACAGACAGAATCCGGGATCAGAAATCCTATTTTAACCTTACTCGCAGATGGAGCTGAGATGGATCAGATAGCCTGGGGCAGCTGTGCTCTGAACCTGCAGCCTACCTGGGAGCCAGAATTGCAGCTGCAGGCACTCTTAAAAGCTTTTGCTTGCATAAGCACTTGGGCCCCACTAGAGGCTGAATAGCTGCTTGATAAACAAAATGAACACAATGCCTCAAATCATTATTCCCGAGGGCAAGAATCTTCTTCTCCCTCCCTCTCTTTTTTTTTTTTTTATTCCCTTCAGCAGCTAAAAATAGTTGGGCAATTTACATTTTAACAGTTACATGTTCTGTAGGCTGGCTTTCCAGTCTAGCAGATGATTTCTGCTAAATTAACAAAAATATATCTAAAATGTCAGAGAAGCACATAACAGTGCAATTTCCATGTAATTTGTTACTGTAATTCTTGGCAAGTAATAAACCTTACAGTACATACTTAATATTTAGTAGCATCAGCCAGGTAAAGAGATCATTTTAGGGAATGAAAGATTTTGCTCGTTTGTCTTACCAGGCTGTGATGTTAAGCAGCAGTATTTTTCAAATGGTTTTCATTTGCTACTGGTTTTGTGAGAATAGTGGAGACAGCAAAATGCTGATAAATTTTATTTGTGGTGTCATTTGTACCCATGAATGTGATGCTGTTATTCTGAAGCAACTCTTTCTCGCTGTTTCAGTGCTGAATAGAGCCTTGAAGTAAAATTAATTATTAAAAAAATAATAAATATGTAGTAGGGAGATGACACAGAACTAAATTTCACTGGGCATCACAGAAAATTTAAATTGAGTAGATAACTCTGTCTTTCCTCAAAGAAGTCAGTGTATTGTGAGAAAGATAAAAAATTATTTAGCTCGTAGGTAGTACAGAGAATTATATTATGAAAAGTCACATGGAAGATTGACTTTTGTCTATATTATTTGTAATATAGATGTGTGTATAATATACATATTATACATATCTGTATTTTTCAATTTCTAAAAGATTATTTTCTCTAATGTTTTTGCATTAGTGCAGGGCCACCATGTCAATGGATACTCAACAGTAATTTTTTCCTAGATAACTGTAATTTAACCACAATCTTTCAGAAATAATGATTTGAAAAAATTGTTTCTTTTTCTCTTGGGCTTGTCTTTTCTGATCTTTGCTTTGAGGTTTATCTTTCTTCATGTGTTCTCATCAGGGTCTGTAGTAAAAATAGTTACAGAGAAAAATGCTGAATTGTTACTTTCTGAAACACAGCTCAATCAGATCTTGTCCTTTTACTGTAAAAATCAGAGTCACCGAGCAAATGCATTAAGTTTTCCTGCTCTAAGTTGCTAAGTGGTGAGTCATTGCCCAAAACATTTTGATTGTTGACATGGCAAGCATTTTAGTTAAACTACAACGACTAAATTTAAAACCTTGTGGGGACGATAGAAACTGAAAAGTCGATGGTTTATTTTTAGCTCAAGCCAGGCTCAAGTGAACAGAGATGATGATGTGCCATGTGTTGTAGCAGGAGGGAAATACTGTTCATTGAGTTAACATCATCTTCACAGTTTCAGAACCGTTGTATTTCTCAGAATTTTTCTGACTGTAGGAGTTACCAAAGCCCTGAAATGAGTAACATTATGTGACTTGAAACCAGTTGTAACTGACTGGGGAGAGGGGGCAGAGTTACTAAGAGCAGAGCATCAGGGTTTCCATAGAGAGCTGTTAGGTCTTGCAGAGGGGAAAAAAAAGAGAAGTAAGGCTCACTGGAAATGCACAGGGAGTTTGCCATTTAATTATGGGTGAGTTATGAGCAGAAACATACTATTTTACATGTGTGATCAGAAAATATTTTGAAACAGTATTTATAATTAACACCCTAATCAGTAGCTGTCGTGAGGTCATAATTCCAAGAAAATTAGTATGAATACCTATCATTGTTCTTTTGCCATTTAATTAGTCTAGTATCAGAGACATAACCTGAAACACATTGTTTGTTGATTTTTGCTGTGATACACAGGCACAAATCGTGTTTGTCTTCCATGTATTGCCTTTGCCAATACCTATTTTGAATATTTGAGACTTTTCACAGTACCTGAATTAAACTTTAAATTTTCACCTATTTGAAAGATATTGTTTAATGAATATTTTCTAATACTGGATATCATGTCTTAAGTTCTAACTTACTGGATTTTCCCAATATCTTCAGTACAATTATTTAAGACAATTTATAACTTTATCTATAATAAAAGGGTTGTTATCACGCTCTGTAGTATGTGTGTATTCCATGGGCACTAATTGATTGCAAGGATTCTTTATGAGGAAAGGATAGAGAAAACTTGGTTTTTATGCATAGAACTACCTTCCAAATATTAAAGATGTTTTTCTTTTTGGCATCGTGCTTGCCTGTAAAGACAGACTGAGAAATATGTTTAAAGAGTTCTCTCATAAAAATATCAGTGGAACCAAAACCAAAATCTTGTTCTCCTCTGTGCTCCCTCCTTCCTCCACCCCGACTCTCCAACCTGAGTGAGATTTCTTTAGAGAATTATCATCAGTATTAACAGATTCAATGTGCATTAGATTAAGCACTTGTGATGCAACACTCCTGGAATCTGTATCCTATCTCATGTAGATACTTTGTGTGATGTTTGACTGTGACTCTGGTCTTTTTTTTTTCATGGTGGGGGGGAGAAATGGTATTTGTTCCCACTGCTCAGAACAGTTTCAAAAAGTAAAAGGAGCATTACATTGTTTAGTTTGTTCAGAGCTGTTCTGAATTGCCTTCTGCAATCGAGTGATGCATTCAGCTGTCACTCATCTTTAGCATCTAACACTCAATGACAGCAGTAACTTGCCTGACCCTTACCTCTGATGCTGTGCTGTATTTTAGAAAACAAATCCATATGGATAATGCAACACAACCTGTGATTTCTTCATCACAATTTCCCAAGGATGAAGCTTTTAGAGACTCACTGTGTACTTGTTTTGAAGCACCATATTCATCTGTGAGCTTAAGGAAGAAGTGACATCCAACCTCTAAATTATGCAAAAGAAGTAAAAATTGGGGGGTTTTGCTATTTTGTGTCTATTAAGTAAAAGAACTGGTTTTCTGTTTAGATCATTGTAGTTTTCTTCAATATGGCCTTTATTTGAAACCTTCCTGAAAACAGCAGTCACCTCAGATTGTAGCATCCCACCTACCCTTTGCTGTACAAGTACATTGAGCTGTGAGATAGCTAAGCAGTCTATTGCATTGCTGCATCCTGCGGTGAGAGTTCAGATCAAGTTCTCACAGCATTATGGTAAGAACACCTAACCCTCTCTTAAGAGGGTTATTTTTTATTGCAAACAGTTTTATTTCCAAACTGTCCTGTTGTCTGACTGGTGAACTGTTTGCTTGCTTAACTGAGAGATTCTGTCTGTGAAAGTCCTGCAAGTACATATATGAAGGACATAATTTTCCTGTGGTTTGATTTGGAGATACTTTATTTTGGTATCAAGACCAGCATGTTAGGTGTTCTTAGGGTGTAGATCTACACAAAAGTGCCTTCAATCCATATGTAGTTCTACATCAAAAATAAAATCAGTGTAACTCGATTTCAACTCATGTATTTAGGGAGAAGTTATTTGGAATTGCTGCAACTTCCACTTTACCTCAAAGCAGTGTCCATTATCGTAAATCAGTGTGGGATGTTATAACAATAGATAAAAGCTTTTTTGAATACTATTTAATATTATCTTTTGCTTAACAATAAATGTGGTTTTGGTGGGAAGGCTTTTGTAATCCCTGAAGGCTGCTGGAAGAAAAGTAGTGAGCATGACTATGTTGCTGAACTCTCACAGGCTTTTGAACTGAGCTGTTTCAGTAGTTGCTCTGCCCTAATGCTGGGCAGGTTGTTTTGTCTGTGACCATGCCATTTGTCAGAAAGCAAACACCAAAATGATCACACCAAATGGTGGCACTAAAATCAAAGCACAGCATAATCTTTAAATGAAATTTTAGATGAAGATGTGTCTTTACATACCAAAGACATGTAATTAAATTGTCTCTTGTTTCAGTAACAGTTTCTTGTGAGGTTAAGACTTATAAGGAAAGGAAGTTGTACAGTCTCAGAGATTTTAGTTGTGGGATTTCGTACCATTTGCACTGTTAGCTAGGAGTAGCTGTTGGTAGGGGTTTTTTTCTGTAGAGAACTTGTGGGCTGATTCTTCACTGTGAATGACTGAAGGATTCCTTGCTTGGCTTTCTTTCATAGCTCACTTGGCTTTATTTTTCCACACAGCAGATTGAGGTACAGGAGAAGGGGAGAGATGCAAGAAAATGCATGCTGAGGCACAGCCAGCTCTCTGCATTTTGACATTAAATACTCTAAAGACTGTCTGATTTAAAATTGGTTAATAAATTCAAAGAAGGTCGATGTGTGGATGTTGCAGGTTGAGCTCTGGTTTTGTCTATGGAGCCACCTAGAGGAAAATCCCCCAAGTGCAGGTGCAGCTGCGTGTGTTCAGTGAGGGGAGAAAGTAAAAAATACACTGTACTTCAGTAATGCAATCGAAATGAAATTGTACTAAGTTTGGACCGGCAGAGGGGACCACTTAATCACTTCTTTTTTCTTTTTTTTTTCCCAAATATATTTTCGTGGCCATATTGAGTTTATGTGAAAAGTAGTCTCCTACAAGTGTCAGGAACACAGCCTTGCTAAGTTATGTCAAGAATGAAAATTCTGTTAAGGTCCATACACATTTTTAGATTGGCTAGTTGTTTTTCCACAGTTTGTGATGATGATTATCCGACTTCAAATGGGATAATTTATTGCTTCAGGGTAATAAAAATATTTACTTACGTTTTTGTTTAGATATGGGGAATTATGACATTACATAGGGGCTTTTGAACTTTAAGTCTTGAATTAATTTTTGGCTAAATAATTAAACTCTCTGAATTTGAGCAATATCATACCAAAGTATTATTTCAAAGATGTTGAAACAAGTTGCAAAATCACAAATTGCTTTGTGTTTGGTTGTGAAGGTATGTAGCATACAGCTCTTTTTTCCTTGTTCTTTCCATGCAAGTAAAATATTTATGTGTGAACTTAATCTGACAACCAATATTATTTTTAAAACTACAGAAAGATAAACTTTTTAGCTCTAGTATCCAATCAAAGAAGTAAAGTCCTTATTCTTTATTCATAGCTGTTGTAGATAACTGGAGTTGTTTGCAAACTGCTTTAGCTCTTGCACAGATGAGTAAATTAATTTGCTTAAAATATTTTCCTTTAAAAATGTTTTCAAAACAGGTGGTGGGGGGTTGTCTGGCAAATTGAGTACAGCTAGCCTGTGCTGTCTGCTGAGCAGCATGGTTAGTGGGTGGTTAACAGCCAATGTGTGTACTTCACAGTTAAATGTGGATGATCAGTTAAAGCAACATTTACCTGACTGATAAATTAGATAGGGGACAGTATAACAATGTATGTGTTTTCCCCTGAAAGGGGCTAGGTTAGTTTGTGAAGCCTTGAAATCTTGTCTGTGCTAAAAGCAACGGGACACATGTTGCTGAATGTGTCCTTCATTGCTGATCCTAATGCTGTCCTTGCTATAGTTCAGCACTGTAAATGGTTGGTTTTAAAATAAGTTCTATTGGAAGTCCCAAGATGCTTAGAATGCTGCCTTTTTTTTTTTTTCTTGAATTGATGCAAGAGAAGCAGCCCGAAGTTACTGTGTGTATTTTAGTTAACGGCAGGTTGTTCAGTACTGGACTGATTTTCTATTAATTTGTCTTCTCTATTTCCCACTCCTTGCCCCCCTTTCAATGGGGCATCAGTTGAGGTTCCTCCCTCCTATTCATGTTTCAGTTTTCTTAGAACCAGATAGTAATGTTATCACTTGTAAAACTTCTGTTCCTCTGTCAAATGTGATTGAGATTGATAAGAAGTTGATGTTCGCGAGGAGAGACTTGTAGAGCAGTTGCCTTTGCCTTATTTCCAAAGATGGCAGGTTATTCTAGCCCCTAAGAACTTCAATGAAAATTATAAGCATGTCTCCATCGAAATTTGGTCTCCTACTGCATGTATTCAGCAGGTTTAAAGCCAACTGTCCATGAGGAAGCTCTTGATACTTAGGTTACACATCACAGCTGCTTTTGCTGGTGAAAAAGTACCTTTAACTTCAGGTTACACGTAACTTATTGCAAAGGTTTCTGCTGCTTGTTGTGCTTCACACAACACAACAACCACCTTTTAAAAAGTATTTTGATATTTCAATCTTGTGAAACACATTTAACCAGAGGATGGCTCTAATCCGCTGAGACAGTCACCTTTCATACAGGTAATTTTTACTAATTTTCAGTGATGTGGAGAAATTCACAGTATTTTTTATTAATTTAAACAATGGATTCCATTTCCTTCTTGTGTGTTTGTGCCTCTGACAAGTTGGGCAAAAATGATTTTAAGTATATTTTGTGGGAGAATGAGGAGCTCATTCACAAAATCTCATAGTGTTAAAACGGCTTTTGAAAATGTTCTCCTACAAGGTATATTAGTTTATGATTAAGTCAGTATTTCACTCTATGTCAGGTTTTGTAATCTCTTTACACACTTTGTAAACAGGCAGTTTATTGTTTTTGACATACAGTGCAGGGTCGCGAGTGGAAACTATTTGGGCTACAAAGTGCATGTCAGTTCAGAGCTCCTCTGCTGACAGCATGTCTGTCTGAAATCAAGTTTTAAAAATTCACCCTGTCTCCAGCTGACTTGTTTTGTCAGGCTGAGTCATCAGATTAACCCTTGACTTGTCATCAAGGAAAAATGGAATAAACAACTGTACCCAGTACAGTATCAGTGGTCAACTCTGATTCATTTCACTGTAACATGATTCTCTTAAAACAAATTTCAGAGCAGCTGTTGCTTGGCTTAAATGAGGATTATAAAAATTGTAACCACAACCCAAAAACTTAGTTTGGACTTCTGGAGCTGCTGGAATAGCTCTCTGGTTCCTGCAAATACAGAGTCATCACTATCAACTACACAATTCTTGGAGCAATCTTTTGAATTCTTCCACCTTAGATTTACTTTTCAGCTATTTCAGTAGGTAAACTTCTGTGGGTTAAAATTTGTTCTGCTTGATGAGGTTATGGTCTGATTAGGACAGTGAATAGATGCAGCCGATATCCTGAGAGAAATTGTGTTTTCTTACAGTAAGAACAGTAGGACGAGGGGAAATGGCCTTAAGCTGTGCCAGTGGAGGTTCAGGTTGAGTGTCAGGAGGAATTTCTTTACTGAAATGGTTGTCAGACATTGGAACAGCTGGCCCAGTTTGAGGATTGAGTCCCCACCTCTGGAGGTGTTTAAGAGAAAGGCAGATGTTGCGTTGGGGATTAGTGGTGATGATAGAGCTAGGAAAAGGTTAGACTTTATGATCTTGAAGGTCTCTTACAGCCAAAAATGTTATATGGTTCTATGATTCAAAGTGTATACAATAGTGACAAATTCCAAGTCCTGCACATGTGAGATTTTATTCCCACTAACTTAACTGAGAGTAGAACAGCTATTTCTCTTGTCTGCATTGTCAAATACTTATACATTTGATGTACAGGGAAGTAACTCAGAAGGAAATTAATTTACTGGGCTCAGTATGGAGGTACCAGTCTTAAAATTTGTTTGTCTACAAGCAGACAGCATTTGCAAGTGGCATTACTCAACCTTATTGATCATGATGGTGAACAGCATCAATTATTTCCTTGTGCTGATACATGTTAAATGTGGCAATAAGTATTTTAAGTTAATGTCGCATAGGTATTTTTTGTTACAAGGTCGAGAAGGCTCCCTCCCAGTGCTACATAGTAAAGATGTATCTTAGTCTTCTGAATTAATTTTTTTTGTCTACTGTGCTGCGAGAAGTGGCACATGCAAAGATCTGGACATCTTTTAGCACATCTCATCTGTGTATCAGTGAGGATCATTGAGGAATGGCATTGTTAGCTGCAAAGCAAAGCTGCTTCTGGGCTTGGAGGACTGAGATAGGTCTTTGTGGTCCCTGGGGCCTAGCAATTTAGTACAGGCATATTCTTTTTTGTAGCTGCTGTGACTTTTGTGTTGGAGAGGAGCTCAGATCACCTATCTAGTGTTCCACTGCATCATTGAATAGTTCTGGATGTGTAATGTGACTTACAGTAAAAATGTAGCGTTCTTCAGCTGATGTCAACTTTGGGATGTAATTTACAGCATCCTCTGAGCACAGTAGTCTTCAAATTGATTGGAAGAGTTCACTGAAAAAGCATTTGAAGCTGGAGGTGTGAATGTTTTTGTCAGTATGTGTGTGTTCTGGGTATTTAGAGATACTGCAGTAGTTGCATCCTGGAATAATGGACATTATACAAGTCTCACTAAGGTTTTTATCTGACTACAGTATTTTACTGTATTTAGTTTGTTACCCTTGCAGAAGGATCCACTGACACACAAGACATTTGGCCAAATGAACCAAACTTCTGCAACTTGCTTTGTTTTGCCCTCTCCATTGGTGAATTGAACTCTGTCCGCTTTTTACTTTATCCTGAAGTATTTTCCTGCTTTTGTCAAGAAGGAGCTAGGAGGAATTCACAGCAGTAGCAGTTTACAGAGTTAATAGTGTGGTTTTGTTTTAACCTTTTTCTTCCTGGATCAAAATCCATGCCTGACTTATCAGGAGCTCAAGTAATAACCAACTGTACTCATGTGCAGAGAACAGAATTACATGCACTTCCTAGAGTCAGTGTCAGCCAATGCTGAGGAGAGCCAGATAAAGAGCAAACACTGAGGGGGTTTTGGTGCTGAAAGTAGCAGTCTGTTTTGCTGTTGTGTTATTGACTGGGTTTTTCATGTTGCAAAGGTGTTTGGCCCCTTTTTCTCCTTATGTGGTCAATAAATATCCTTTTTTTAATACATGTAAATGTGTAATACGAAGGGAGTCTGGGCTCATGTTTCCCAGGAGCCAACATACTTGTGTACCATCTCGTTTTGGATGATTCCATAAAGATAAAAACATGATTCTTTTTTATTTTATCCAACGAAGCCCCTTGTGCTGTGTGTGGGGTAGGGTGGGTAACAGCACAGAGGCTTTCTCTGCCTACAGGGAGCTTGGTGCTGCTGTTGGGTGCTGCAGCAGGTCCCATCGGGCTGCTGGTTCCCAGCAGCTCGGCCCGAACTCCGTTGCCGCTGGACGAAGTTGGAAGCAACTTCATGCAAGGCCAGATGGCCGCGTGGCTGGGGCTGCGCCTACCAGCGTCAGCGCCGCCACCGGAGCGGTAATTGAATTAAAACAAAGAGCAGACTATTAACTCGCTCAGGACCGTTTGCCGCGGCCCCGCCACTCACTCTCGGGGTGTCTCGGCTCGGCGCCCCCTCCCCTGGCGGATGCGCTCGGCGAGCCCGGTGCGGCGGCCCGGCCCTCCCCACGCCCGGAGATGGTTCAGTCCTGCTTTGCATAAGTCGCCGGGGAGGCTCCATGTGCGCGGGCGGGCGGCTGCGAAGGAGCCGAGCGGAGGGAAGAGGCGGTGCTGGCCCGTCGCGGCCCGGCCCGTCCTGGCCCAGCCGCGCCATGTACTGTGCGTACCCGGTGCCTGGCGTGGGTGGCAGCTCCCTCATGTACTACTACAACGGCAAGACGGTGAGTAGGGCGATGGGGAGAACGTTGGGAGAGTCCTCTCTGAGGCTACGCTCCCGGGCAGGGACGGGTCCGGGGCTGCGGCGACAGCGGCAGCTTCGCTTCTTTTCGAGGTTTGGCAGGGGTTGGGTTGGTTTAACCTCCTCAGGTCGCCCCCGTTGCTACCAGGATCGCCCGCCCGGTCCCACCGCCGGCCCCGTAAGAGAGCGGCGGCCAGCGCTGTGAGATTTGGGAGTTAGAAAAATACTGCTGGAGTTATAAACAAACTATAAAAAATTCATAAACCGAATCTTCTCCGTATTTCAACTTCCTGGGAATCGAAAGGGATGTTTCTGTTCCAGGGGCTGTAATTCCAATTATTAAGTTTGTGTGACGACAGTTCCCTGTTTTGTGTAAAAATTAGTTGTAAATTTAACACAGCATTTTCTGTTGTTTTTTTTCCCCCAGTTAGTTTATGTTTTATGTGGTTTTGCCTTTCTTTTGTTAGAAAAATAACGCTAACTAGGGAAAAAGGAGATACTGATTAATTTTTTTTAGTAGTGCTGTTTGTTGTCTGCCCGGCCTGCCGGAGCTCTGTCTTCATTAGCCAACTCTTTGCCAAGGGTTTTGTTCCGTGATAATTAAACTGCAGTTCGTTCTGTTCATTAAAGACACGTGAGTGGGTACGAACTGCTAGAGTAAGAGAAAAGATACCGGAGGAGAGATTAGGCGTGTGGGTAGAATTGCTCGGTCTCTTATTTCACTCAGTATAAATGCCAGCTGTCCTTCACATACGAAATGATTTTTCTTTCATGTCTGCTCTTGAGCTAAAACAATATGTTTGAAGTTTTATGTGAAGATATATTTAAGACTTAAGTAAAATTAACTCTACAATAGCCCTGAAGCAAAGAGAATATAACTCGCATGGAGTTTTGATTTTATTCTTTCTAGTGCACAGATCACTCTTACATTTCTCTTTGTTCTTGTAGCAGGGAAAAAGTCTTTGATCTTATTAAGTATTTCCAGTCATGAAGTAGATTCAAGTGTTGGTACTGTAGGAGAGCATGACTTCAGAATTGATAGCATGTGTCTGTTACGGGTCAGAGGTGACCTTTATGAGCTGGAAGAGTTAGTAAATAGATGACAAATCATATGATGATCCCATATAATTTTGCCTATAGTTATATTTAATTATTTTTTTAGCATCTTAATAGCTTTTAGCATTTTCTCTCGTAGGAATTCTGCAAGTTGGACTGAATTACTAATTAAATGAACAGGAGGAGAATATGTGAAGTTGGAGGAATGGGGTTTTGTGTTAGATTTTTTTGAATCACTCGGCCTTCATGTGCACGCTCAATTTTGTATGAGCCTGTCTGTAATTACAGGACATTGCTCTCATTTTTGATGTCTTAATTTTTATTTTTATTGCTTGTCCAATTATGTACCTCATAGTTGAGATTTTTACTTAGATAATGATATTATATTTTGGATATTCACGTTACTACCTATGTGTGCTAATTTATATAAAATTGATTTGTTTACACACTGGGTAGGAAACAATATCTAGAAAAAGTGTGTTTTAAACTTCTTATGAAACATCTTTTGTTCAGCTACTTAACATTTGTAAGACAGGAGAAAGCTTAATAATGTTAATCTAAAAACCCAGTATTTGAGCATCCAGATAGATGATCACTGGCACGTAAAAGTTAAAAATGAAGGCAGGGGTTTTTACTATCAGTACCTCAATTTTTATAATTTCAAATGAAAGTAAAAACCAGTGTTTCAATGCAGCTCCCTTGCTAAGGAGTAATACTTTACTGTTACATGTAATAGATGTTAAAAATATTATGTTTTTACCAGATTTAAAAGGAAAGAAAATCGTAATGTTTTGTAAAGCAAATAAAGCAAAAAAAAAAAAAAAGTAATCTTAACTTTTTGATGTTTTGTTTGGTCCTATATATATATATACACACAGAAAATATATCTGTCTTATCTTTTACCCTTTTTTTCCATTTCATCCAAGAGCTATGCTGTTGTAGACAGGAAAAAGTCAAAACACATAACCCCTATTAAGAAGCTTAAAACTATTTAGGTATAAATAACAGAATAAATTCAAATTCTACTTTGAAAGAATTTTTCAAATGACTAATAATAATAATTAAGCAAACTTATTCACTGGAGTCTTTTCAATTAAATATAATGAAATGTAATAGCCCAAAAGTAACAATTAATTGGAGTTTTGTAAGTTTCATGCAAAAAGAATAAAATATAGACTTGAAAGATTTCTACTTCTTTTCAGTTAATTTACAATTTGTTATAGAAACTGGTTATTTTTTATAGAGTGATTTTCCAAGGGTGGAGTTAGTTGTGTATCTCACAGTAGATTTCTGCAATGCCTGTGTAACAAGGTGGGGGAAAAGAAGATAATGGGGGTTTTATGTATTTAATGTTGGGTGTTTTTTTTTTTTTCAAATCATTATTGGCAAAATACTCTATTTTGCAAATTATTGGTATTTTTTTGAGAATTGTCTTTCCTGAGAATTTTCAGAGTGTATGAGGCTTTTAATAAACGTTTCTCTGTGTGTTGCATAAAATGTGTGTAGATGGACACACTCGGGTGTGAGTACTGCTGTATATTTGGGTATTTTTGGGTGGAGAGCCCTTGCTCTCAGAAGTCTAGTATAAAGAAAAACGTTAGAGATCCTGTGTGATGCTTAGATGACATGATGTTCTGTCGCTGTCACACCATAAATAGTACACTGAGGCTTTTAACAGCAGTGTACAGTTTGCAGCAACCAGCTGCTGAAATGAACAATTCAATTTTGCTTTTATTAGTATTGAGCCAGTTAGCATGCAGGCAGAAAAGTACAATTAAAGCTGTTCTGTACCATATGCTGCACACAGCAACTTAGACAAGGTCAAAGCTAACATTTGTAAGTCAGGACAAATACAAGATCATCTGGAAAATCTCCAGGGGTATATGGCTGTGGACTTTGAATAGAGAGGTGGTAAACACTGGTCAGCCGGATTTATTTTTTTTTTTCCCTCTTGCTTTCCCTTCTCTTTCTCCTCCCCATCCCACTTAGAAATGGTGAGTTACGATGTATCAGCCCAAAACAGCTTTTCCTGCTTCACTGCGCTGGGCTGAACTGCCACTCCAGTGCGCAGTGGTCTCCTGCCGGAAGGGGTGTCTTGTCTGCAACAAGCTTTATTGATGCTTGAAAGTGAAGGTTTCCATGGGCAAATTAAAGTAGCTAGGGATGGGATCAGGTGCTGTGCTGGATGAATCTATATTTCTCAAAATGTGGGTGCCAAAGAGTAAAGCCCCTGTGTTTGCTCAGTGTGTTTGCTTTCATAACCACACACATCTTCAAGTCCATTTGTAGAAGCATAATAGTCTGTCAGAGATACAGAAACTGAGAGTACTACTGAATTATATCTATTATGTCTGCTATAGCAGCTGTCTGTGGTTAACACCAGTGATGGGATTCCTGCTATAGCCAGAACAGCCTTCTGAAATACAGGGAACAGGTTAAGAAAGAGGCCAATTAGTTTCAACCCTTCCATTTTGTTAAAATTTGAGTTTAACTGGAAATTTTTGAAGGCTGAGTTGTAGGCATCCTGTAGTAACAGTGTAGTTTGAAGAGAGTGGGGAAGAGATTTTGCTTATCAAATAAAATCTAAAAAGAATGTCCAAGCACTATATACATATATTTATTCATGCTGGTGCTCCTGCTGCCTTTATCTTCTTTTTTCCCTTTCTCTCTGCCTCACACTACAATTTAAAAATAACATTAAAAGAACTGATGAAAAGGCTTCTGTGTACTGAATTAGGGATTTTGGTAAGTTTCCTATCAATTTTTAACATGACTTTAAAATTTCTTTTTACTTTGGAAGCAGCTAGGAAGTATTTGTGCTGTGTATTCCTGCAGTGGGATTCTGCATTTCAGAAATATCGAGATAGTCATATATAGCATGCCCAGACTCTGTAAACATTTATCTAAGATGGAATTCAGCTTAGCTACTTTTAAGGATTTTGAATTTTATACCATTCTTAACCATATCATTTGGCTTTGCAGACAAGACTAACTCTTGGTTCTCAGGAAAATGTTTTATTTTCATTCTGTGTGGTGAGAAAAGGTGCTGGTATTGGAAACCAAAAATATGATTGAGGAATATACTCTGATGCTGTGTAGTAGTGCACTTTATTTGATCCTCTTGCTTAATATGTGTAAGAATTTAGGGTGGGTGGGTTGTTGGTTGTTGGTCTTTGGCAGTATCTCCCTTGCTGTCAAAAGGGACATGGAAAACTTAGAACATCAGGAACATAGAACAATAACTAAGATGTGATTTTATCCAATATAATAAACATGAAAATAAGTTTCCTTTTCCCAGAGCTGCCTTTCAGCAGAATTAGCCTCTCCCACAAAATCTGCAGATAATACACAAAAATTTTGCCACATATACATATAGTTCATCAGCACACTTTTTTAGAGCATTACTGATGCTGATGGAATGTAGATACATTACTTAGCAGAGTTTATGAGCTACAGAATAGGTGATCCATCTCTGCCGTTTTCTTTTGTCTTCTTTCTCTTGCTGTCCCTGGCAGCTTGATAGATATTTTCCTGAACTTCCAAGGATTGTTAATAACTAGACTTAAACGAGTAATGTAATTTATAATTCCATGGTGCCCTGGTTTTCATGGAGTGTGAGCTCACTGGAAGTCAGGTTTGGTTGATATTTTTTACATTTTAAAGTTACATTTTAAAATTAAACATTGATAAATACTTAAGAATTTTAAACAGATTACAGGAAAATTGCCTGAGAGAAAGTATGCCAACAGGCGGGCTCTCAAGTGTTAGATTTATTAAAAACATTTGTATAGGGAGAGTTGAAAGTTTAGCTTAGTATAAAATCTGTCAAACTGAGATCTTCCCATTGATGGTCATGTTATTGGTACTTTATTAGTAAACAGGAGCACACGGTGTATATAAACCTCAGCTATGTACATGTTAGGTCCATGTGACTCCCATGATAGTGTTCATTGTGGACAGTAATCACCAGGACAGATTGCAGACGTGGATGATGCATTTGTTTTGCTTAAACCTGATGCAGTACAGATGTGTTCTCTGCTCTTTTTTGAAGTCAGCTCCCACCACTACCCTCCAAAAATTATTTACATGTCATCTTATCTTTCTCACTGGAGAAATATAAACCAGTTCAGGGTGTGGGAGAGACCAATGTGAGTCTCTGACTTGCTGTCCTTTTCAGCTTTTTTTTTTTCCTGTTACCCTCTGCAGAGGCTGTGTGCCCTTCGGAAGCACTGTAGCGTTAGGGTTGATGCGTGTTCTGTGACAGCTCCAAAACAGTGGAATCCTCCACTCGGTTGGTCATTTGAGAAGGTTGGCTGTAGTGTGTATTTATCAAGAGGGCATTTCCCATTCTTTATCAGATAGTGCTTTGCAAGTCAGCATGGAAGCATGTATGATGCCTTGCAATCTGCCTGCTGGAGACAATCCTCTTTAAAGGAGGATGAGTGCAACCTGACCTTTTAGCAGTATTCCTTGTCTTAGTGGGAATGTCAGCCAGGAAAAACTGTTTTGATGCCTCCTGGATGTCACCATTATCAATTTAATAGCTAAAAGAGACTGTCTTGGGCAGCCACATCCTATTTATAGCTTCCTTACTCAGCTGTTGCGGAAGAGAAAGCCCTTTGACTAGGACGCATTCTGGGGAGCTACTGCACAGCCACCTAAGCCTCTAGCCGGCCAGCAGCCGCAGAGACTGTTCTCCTAGATAGGGATCCTAGTGCGTGCAGGGCTTTTGGACTGCACAAACCAGTGACCCTGACACATCACTTCCTGACTTAAAAATGAAGTTTCATCTTTTTTTTTTTAAATAAACTTTTATTTAAAACCTTTGTATTTTGATTCTCATGGGCTTCTGGTTAATCTTAACGGGTTTTTTCGTTTGCCTTTTAGATTTTGCTTTTAGTAACACAACATAAACATTATGATTAGGTTATTAACCAGAAAAAAACCTAGTGCTCATCTGCAGGTGATCAGATGACGTCAGAGAGCTGGTTTGAATTTGTGGATAGTTCTGACTGTAACTAAAAGAGACTTGCTCTTTTTGTGGGATTGGCTGCCTGCTTCCCCACATCTGGAGTTAATGAAATCTTTGAGACCACATCAGTTGTGTTTCACCACAAGAACCCTTTGATCTGAAAAATCTAGACTGGCACAAGTGCAGCTTCATAACATTACAGCTATGTTTTTGCAAGCTATAGTTAAGATACCAAAATAAGCAGAAACTGTATAAAGCTATGTGTCTGTGCTAGGAGGTTCATGTAGCTGTCTGAAAGGACCTCTTTTTACCTTAATACAGTTAATAACTTTTTTATTATTTATTACATGTGAACGGCTTGTAGGTTTTGGTTTAATTTTTTTGAGGTAGTGTTTAATCAGCTTTTACAAATTACCCGGTTATGTAAAATGTTAAAAATTTAGTCTAAGGCTCATGTTTACAGATTCATTGATAATAACAGGATTTAAGAGAAGCACAATTCCTTTTTTTAGGTGATTTCACATTAACTAGAACACATCTCTGTGGCAGTGCTAAATGCCATAAAGCTTTGCTTGCATTGCTGTCCCGTGACAGTGATAGATTATGCATCAGCTATAGCATATGCTGGATTATTCTGCACAACAGTGAATTTGTAAATCAAGCCCACTTCTGCCTAATATATTTGTAGTCCTCTGAGTGCCAGTATTTACACTTTGACAGAGTGACATTTCTTTTTAACTGTATATGAGGCATGGAATACACCCGCAGTCGTCATATGTGGTGAGTACAGATGTGCTGTTAATACTGCTTATAACACATTGTCATTCTGTTGCTTGGATTTGGTAACCACCTCTATTTCAGTTCATGGAATAAATGTAAAAACTTGCAGGTAAATTATTGAACACAACCTCTCCTAAAGGCTTACTTGCTACATTTTTTTCATGTGTTTTGGTTTTATAAAAACCCACATAATGTTGAAACAAGCATGCAACTACAGGCTGTAAGTTCCCTGTTCGACTTCTTTTGTACCAGGTATAGGTGTCTTTGTACCTGCTGTTGTTTCCGTTCCATCGACAGCAACGCCCTGACTTAATTCTTTCTGTGCTCTTGTCCTGATTCCATTTTACTGGAGTTAGATGAATTTTACTGAAATTCTGTTGAAGTAAAACGAACCTAAAAGAGTGGTCAGTCAGCCCCTCTGATGTAAAAAGGCACTGTGCAGGCACACATGCCTGGCGGTTTGCTCTGAGAACATCGAGCTGGAAAAGCTTTAGGGAGCGGGGAGGAGGGGTATTGGGATGCAAATGGAGCGGGACTTGCCCACTTCACTTTCCAAATATCCGTATCGGAGCAGCCGTCCTCCGGAACAACAATGGGACCGTTTTAAGGAGCTGGCGCTTTTCTCTTGGCCGGCTGAGTTTTTTCTGCTCCTTCCCCTGCTTGGTAAACAACATCCCAGGGAGAGAGAACGAGAATGGTGCATGAACATGTGTGTGCCAGTGTTTTCGTAGGAAAGGATTCAAATACTGCTTAGTTTTAGGGCATAGTGCGCTTTGTGTTTTGTGTTATGTAAGCTTTAGAGTTTTAAAATTATTCTTCACATCTCTGTTCATGAAACCTTATTTATTAACAAGGTGAACGATTAACAAAAATATATTTGTTATTTTAGAAAAAAACCCAACAGTTCTGGTTTCAATGTTATGTTTTTGTATTCATTGCTGATGTAGTTGTTAATTTTTATTAATTTGCTATTTTTAAGATTTTTTTTTTAACATACACATATGGCCATAGTCAGTATAGTGGCCTAAACACTGGTGTGAACAAATAGCATCGCTCAGAACAACTGACCCTTAGGGGTAGTCCTTGAATCTGTGACTACTAACTTTGTCCATCCGACTTATTTATTCATGAATGTGCTTTGTGGCTCTTTGTAGAGTCAGTGCAGTAAAAGACTTCATACATTAATCGGGTATCTTAAAATTCTTAACTCGCTACCAAATGTCATTGTTTACTATTTGAGAATGGCTGTTTCACTGTGGTGTCACAATGGAAAGAAAATTCTGCTTTTCTTTAACATTAGGCCAGCGTGAAAATATTTTGCTTGATGTTGCAGTTTTAAGGCCCTTCCCCAGGACTTGCATTATGTGTGTTTTTGGTGACTGTTTGTGGGATTCTGAGTGGATGCTACAGTGATTGCATTAACATTTCTCATTTGTCACTGGATGTTCTTTTTCTTTCTGTTGTTCGGATGCCAGCTAAATAAATATTCAAGCAGGCATACAGTTGTTTGAAAATTTTGTTTGGGGCTCAGTTGTTTAATCTTGCCTTTTAAAAAGAAGTAAAATCTTTATTTTATCTTTCAATCATTTTGTTTTAATCTGTGTGAGTCGTGCACTTCGAAAGGAAAATCAGCATTCAGGCTTTTATCAAGCCACCTGGCTGAGTTGGCACACCAGAAAGTGTGTTGTTAGGATCATTCTACTGTAGTTCCTCTGTACTGTGGCAACTTGCTAAAAAGCAAATAAAACAAGGGCAACAAATGCTGCAGCTTGCTGCACTGTTCTTTTTTTTATTTGTGCTTTCTGGGTTTGCATGTGGTTACAGGATTTGTAATATGCAGCGCCCAGCTACTGCTAACCTGCTTCTGTTGCTGTCTCATATTTAGGTGTATGCACCATCCCCTAATTCTGATGATTTCAACAGAGAATCTCCAAGTTACCCATCTCCGAAGCCACCAAGCAGTATGTTTGCTAGCACTTTCTTTATGCAAGGTGGGCAAAATTACTTTTAATCCATGAGTAGCTGTCATTTGTCCTTTAGTTACGAGTCTGAAGTCAGCCACTGTTGCAGTGAATGAGTGAGGCAATGTGAAGTGTAACATACTGTGCTAGAGCCTAAAGTATAAGGGTTCAGCTTATATAATTCTAAAACAGCTACGTAAAGGGCAATGCCTGTTGATTTAGTGTTTCTCATTACATTAATTGTTGACTGAAATCAAGGTGATTATATACCAGGCCAAATGGACAGAATCTCCCATCCTTTGGTTTGTAGAGGCAGAGCAGCACACATCAGTAAGAGAAAAATGAGGCTTCTTGACTGTTACGAATGTTTGACTGTTCAGTATCAGCTAACAGTCTTAAGTTCTCGAACACTTGTATATCCAGTGTGCCAAAAAACCAGAAGGGGATTGCATTGAACAAAATGAGCAGAATTCATTTTCTTGGCTTCACGTTATTCAGTTAGCTTGTACTGCAGTCTGATGAGGTTTTGAAGCGTACTGAAAGCATAGTCTCTCATAGTGAGACTGGACAGAGCTTTTCAGTTGGTGCTATGGAAGGAAAACTGTATTGATACACGTTTAAGTATATCATGATGTCATTTCAGTTACTGAAATCTGCTTTGAGAAGATTTTACTTTGTTATGGGGCTATAAATTGCTTAGGTTAATAGATGTTGCCTGTGATAAACTCTGCTCAGCCAAACATCCCTCCACTCCCCTTTTTTATTTCCTTCAATCTGGAATTTGTATTAAACCTCTTGATGTAGTCTGGCCTTGCAGAAGATCTGTGTAATTAGCAGAAGTACTTGGTATTTTCTCAGCTGTGGTTGGATTGTATTTCAACTATAAAGCCTCTACTGGGTTTTTTGTTTTGTGGAATTGTTTTATAAATACAGCAGAAGTGTGGTGGCATAAAAATATAAAGAGACAAATAATCTGGTCACTATTTCCCTGCTGATTTTCCCTGCTGACTTTTTTTTTAGCAGCTGAATTCTGTATTATTTTAAAGCAATTTTGTAATAGTATGTAGAACTTCGTACTCATTTTCATTAAACATCCTTTTCTATTCTTTTTTTCTTTTTCTTTTTTTTTAAAAGATGGGACCCACAATTCTTCTGACCTCTGGAGTTCATCCAATGGCATGAGCCAGCCGAACTATGGTGGGATGCTGGGAGGCTCCTCTTCTCACATGTCTCAGTCTGGCAGTTATGGCAGCCTGCACACACATGACCGTTTGGTAAGACATGCAGCACAGATGATTATACTAACATTTGGGATCTGACTTAGAAGAATTAATTTCTTGTTTGCTTTTCATGTATGTCAGTTAAAAACACAATTACCAGAAATCACCAACTTATTGTATTAGTGTCCTTTTATTTATATCTGTTGTGTAAATCTATGGTCTGTTCAGAGAATGGATGAGTCCCTTTCTTTAATAAAGAACTGAGTGTTATGTATTTGGTATCTTAAAACACCAACATTTATTTAAAGAATGTTTAATTTCTTATGTCTGTTTCTCTTCTCTTCAGAGCTATCCCCCACATTCAGTCTCACCTACAGATATAAATGCCAGTCTTCCTCCAATGTCCAGCTTCCATCGTGGCAGTACCAGCAGTTCTCCTTATGTAGCTGCCTCACATACTCCACCTGTCAATGGATCAGATAATATTCTGGGTAAAAAGCTCTTCCTGCTTTTTTCTATTTTTATGAGAAAATGAAATTTAGGGCTGCATAATGCACAAAATTACTGAGATTTAATTTATGTGATGCTTGTAGATCAGGCACACTGCACTGTCATGGCATTTCTGCCCTCAGTATGGCTGATGATGCGAATCGTTTTGCAGTCAGCTTAAGACTTTCTGGTTTATTCACTTTCACATCCATGCTCAGGAGATGGTATCCATCCAACTTAATGGCAGTTATCCTTCCATGATTGTATAAGTACCCATTCGTATAGGTAATTCTGGGGTTGCAGTTTTCAGAGCTGCTGTATCACACAAGGTACTATGCTGGAGAAAGGCAGGAAGAGTGTTTCTTTGGGGAGTTTGGTAAACTGCATTGTAAATGCCTCTCTTAACTGATTTACAGATTACAGGGTAGCCAATGCGGTGGCTGGTTTCGTCTCCTCTGTGTTTACCATGAAGTATGGGATATTCCTGGCACATATTCACACATCTTAAGACACAGCTGTAGAAATTAAATGCTTATAGACTCTCCTTGTCACTTGAATATGATTTGCATGTAGCTTCATTTTAAGTAATCAGAATTTAGTTAGAGTGGCCATATTTGCCTTGATCTGTGAACATTTATTGCACTCAGATATTTAAACCAAACTCAGATAATGTATGTGGGAAGCTCAGTCTTAAAATCCAGGCTTGCCACAAACTTGAAAGAATGTCTATTGCATGATTTGAATTTCTGATGTGAACAGCCTATATTTGTTTTAAAGACATCTTTTTGGCATGAGGGGTTGCTAATTGGAGAAAGGAGATTGACTTCTAATGTGTATGTCTTCTACAGCAAAGTAGGTATTTTAGAGGATATTTTGTAATGATACTGTGTTGGACTTTACAGAGGAGAACATTAAATTTAAATCTAACTAAGTATAATGAGAACTGCTTCAGTTGATGCTGACTTCCTCATAATATCCATTTTAAAAGTAGTTGCTTAGTGGTACATGATTAATAAAATAATTTTCAGCTTTAAGAAGCTTTGGATTTGCTTTCCACATTGCAGGAAACAGAGGAAATGGTGCTGGGAGCTCACAGACAGGTGATGCGCTTGGAAAGGCCTTGGCATCTGTAAGTAATGGTTAGAAAGATGTATTTTGATCATTGCATCTGTGTACACACAAAGTTGAAACCCTTAACTTGCTGGAATAATCCAGATAATGTGGAATATTGCCAGTATCTTCGGTCGACTGTAAGCTCTATTTGCATTGCACACAGAACAGTTATTTTTTGCATTAATACAGCAATCAAAACAGAATAGCAGAGATGTCAACAGTCAGGAGTAATGGCTGGGGGAAAGCCTTTATATTTTTGTATGTAGCAAATAGGGACAGAGTTTGGTTTGAAATACAGAAATGATTACTTTGCAGCCTCAAAGGACCATCTCTAGAAGGGTTGGATTCTCTGTTCCTCCTGACACCAGTCAGGATGTGCATATTCATGCAGATCCTTTTGGAAGGTTGAGTGTTAAAGATCACCAGATCTGATAATGTCTGTAATACCCATATTGGGTTATGGGAGCTCTGACCTGCTGCCTGTGAGCATAAAAATGTTGCCTGTTTAATTGGGGATTTAGTAAGTAGATAACAATTCAGGAGTCCAGAGGGCAATTAGTACTCTCTTTTGTCTGAGGCCTGTCAGAAAAGAACTGTGGTGGTTTTGTATTCCACAGATAGCAACGTTTAGGTGCTTCAGGCTGTTGCATTACTCTGCAGAAGCATTAGGATGTCTGCTGTTCTGCAACATGACCAAAATTTTGGTTCTGACACACTGGCCCATTAGATGTGCAGGACTTTCTGATGTTTTTCCACTGCTCTCCTTTTTAGAAAAGATCCTCTCATCCTTTCAGGTATTTTTGTCCAAGTAACTAGCTGAGAAAAGCAGGCTGATGTGATGAGGAAAAACTAAATATATTGCGAGTGGAAGTCAGGGCAGAAGTGTTTAGTCTGAGTGGTGGGTGGGCTCTGGTTGTCATAGAAACTTGTTTCTGTCATCCTGTGTAGTTTCTTGGCAGGAGCAGCCAGGTCATTCAATAAATCATTTCTGTCATAGCTGATGGTGATGCATTCCATCTGCTCTGTCAGTGCATGCCATAGTCTGCACATTTCAAATCCCTCGCCTCATCCATCTGCTTCCCCTGCACCACGCACGCACGCAGCACACTTCTTGTGCTCATTCAGCAAGGAACCTCTCATGGACAGGGAGAGGAAAATGGTCCGTCCTGCAGGTGAAGCTAGTGCACATAAATTCTGATGGCTAGTAAACCAAAACTGTTTTTCTGTTAGAACAAAGTATTATTTAAATACAGCAACTGTCTTGCCTTTCTTCTTCCCTTAAGACTATGCACCATGCCTTTCTGTTAGTGTTTTAAGTGCTACTGCTGCAACTGTTGAGAGCAATTTCCAGTTCTGAAATTCTGTTGATGTACATCTCACAATAGGCCTTTCATGTGTGAATCATCAGAGGATATGGCATTTGTTCTTCAGTTTAGGTATTAAAGATCGCTCAGAATAGTATGTGATTAAACATGTAAGGCCAGATAATACATTTGCAAAGGTTCTTTTATTTTAGGTTTAAGCCTGGATAATTGTGGTCTTAATCTCAGAGTAGGCAGGAAAGAGAATTGTACATGAAGGTATTTACACAAAGTTCCCAAAGCCCTGTGGATTATGCATTAGTTTGGATAATGAACTAGAAAAGAAAATTTGGGTATTCATGCCATTTCTAATGTGTTTCCCTGAACATTTGCCAAACAATAACCCTTTAAGTTTGTGCCGGTGGAGGGTTTTATGGCAGGAGAAACATCTGGTTTATTTCACTGCCTAATGCCAAATCAAAACACTTGGTCTTTAATTTAGAGGAGATCAAACAGGAGGCTGTTTAACTTTGTTGATATATCAGACCTCTTTGTGATAACTTATGTTTTGATTCCTACCTCAGAACTGGGGTAAAGGCCTTTGTACAGTCTCTGTAGTAGTTAAATAGCCACTGGTCCCTTCACAAAAGCGAAGAAAATGTAGGGAAGTTGACTTCTAAAAGTAATTCATGAATTAAGTTTCTTTGTTGCTTTAGACTCAATAACATTAACATAACAAAGCCTAACTGAAATGTACACTGTAGTGTTTAAAAAATTGGACTAACAGCTCTGAGGTTTGGCTCTGCAGGCTTTCAATTGTGCAGCTTTTGTCTAAGAGCCTTTTCATTAGACCCTGGCATATTGGCACCCTGCTGATTGGAATGGGCCATGACTGATAGGAGGAGGAGTCTTATTTGTTGCAGTAAAATGAGTCATGTTACCGTTTAAGCCTGGCAGAAGGTGTCAGGGTTTAACAGCACAACAGCCAGGGACTGCATGCAGAATGAATTCTGACCTCATGTTTTAGTTGTGGCTTTGGTATAATGTAGCTTGTCCCTCTTAGGCGGCAAAATAAAACTATTTGTTAGAGTGGTGGAAAATGACTAGTTGCAAAGGAAACTTCATGGCCTTTCTTCTGACATTTTTATTTTCTGTATCTTGTCTATCTGGAACTCTATGCAGTTTCCATACTGACACCCAAGATTTATTTTTATACTGATGTACCATGCATGAATTTTCTACAATGGTCTGAGGTAGTTTGTTCTTCTAAATCTATTTTCTTTCTCACATGAATGTAAAGGAGGAGGTGTTTCCTTTAGGGAACTGATTATCTTTTCTAAAGAGAAAGTTCAATAGACCAGGAGAACATGGTCTGTCAAGGTCTGGTTTTGTCCATTCAAAACTAACAGGGTGCCATTTAACAGAGTCCTGGTTTATTGTCACCTAAATGCTGAAATGTCATATTGTCTGTGTGAAGAGACATCAACCACACTGCCAGTGAAGGGTTTTTAACTGCCATCTGATGACTTGCAAATTCTGGTCTCTTCTCAAGTCTATAGTCAGCCTCTAAACCTATTCAGTTTCCTTCATAAAATGAATTTTCTGAGAATCTTGACATCTTAAGTTTTAATTAAAGCTTTAAGCATTATGTCTTCTGTTTTTATCAAGACTTTTAAATTACATTAATAGTGAGGAATTAATTGTAACAAGGGAGTAACTGAATATAGAATTGAGAAAATTTATATGTGCTGCATTACTTAGCAAGAGAAAAGAACATTTCAGACGGTTTGTGTTTGGAAGGTACCAAGAGTACCTAGAGTTGAATGCCTCTTTGGTATTTTCTTTTGTGAAGGACCAATTTTTAGAAGATAAAGTGTGTTGACTGCTATAATCTTTTTTTCTCTCTAAAATTAGGAAATTATTACTCCTCCACATTTCCCTGAAGTTGTGTTTTAGTTATCTCTGTATTGCTAGCTTTTATGTATGCAGTTCCCCTTCAGTGATAAAAAGGGTGAAATGCCAGCTGCTGTTGAAGTAGGAGGAAGATCAGTTGTACTTGTGTTGCTGTCAGATACAGGTTGTGCTTATTTGTATAGCTGCTTAAAAATGGAAGTTCTCTGGACAGTTATAGAGCCTTGAGTGTAATAAAGCAGTGTTGTGATTGAAGGATCAAGTTGTTTGTTCAATTTAGCATCAAGAGTGATGATTAAAAGCATGAAAAGGAATCCTAATACCTTTTATTTTTCAATGACATATATTGATACACAGTTTTTTGTCTGTTTGTAGATTTATTCTCCTGATCATACCAGCAGTAGTTTTCCATCGAATCCATCAACACCGGTTGGATCACCATCGCCTCTTACAGGTAGACACTGGCCATTTGTCAATAGCTTGTTCTGAGAATATCATTGAAATCAGTAGTAGCTTCTTTGTATCATTATTTCCAAATGTTGGGGTTTTTTCCATTATACTAAACCCACATTTGTAAACGCAGATTCTTAAAATGTTTTGTTATGAGCATCCTCTTAAATTCTGGTAACTGGCTATGAAAACTAGCTAAATAAAATGATATTTGAAAACATTGAGTGATCATATACTCTACAGCTATAAAAATACCTATACAGAACTGTGCTGTTGGAGAGGAATAAGAGTGACTTGGGTTTTTTAAAAAGCTGTATGTTAAAACTGTGTTGCAGTGTTCGGTGGTATGTGAATGAAAATGCAGTTGGTTGTGACACTATCTAGTTTTTACACAGGATAGCTTTTCATTCATATCTTTCATGAATGCTTTCATTTTATGGGAGAAGAATTGCTGGCATTCTTCAAAACAAATACACTGTATTGTAGCCACCTCTGTCACCTGTACTTTGTGTGTTTGTACGTGACTGTGAGTAGAAGCATTCTAGTGTGGAGATGAACTGTGGGCAGCTGCCTGTAGCTATTAGTAGGTAGTGCTGCTTTCACAGACATTGTGGCCTCAGCTGTCTAGTAAAAGTTGAACAGCTGTTCTCCGTATAGAGAGGACTGTGAAAGCTCCATTGATTTAAATTTGTTGTTTAACAAAGAACTAGAATTACAAGCAAGATGATGTAACTTTAACCCTGTTCTTTCCTGCAGTGCAATTTGTTAAATTATTTAACGTTTATACAACAGCCTGTTTTTCCCTTTCGCTGTTGTTTAATGGACCCCTGCAGGCTCCTGGCCACTGGTCGCTTTTTTAAAAAAGTGTTTTGCTTTTTATATAAAAGAAGTAAATTAACTTACAGTGAAAGGTCCCCTGAATGAGCTTAGCTGAACACTTTTGTAATGTAGTTGAATAAACTGGTAAAGTTACTGCACACAAAATGCAGACACATACATACATATGCAGGTATACATATCTACATATATATATTAAAAAAAATACATTGACTGGACACTGTTCTGGTTTTCTCTAGACTTAATGGTGTAATGAATATCTGACATGACATACCTGAGCAGATGTTTTAGTCAACTTTCATAACTGAAAAATCCAGCTTGAATTGTGTAATGTAATTGTGTTACATTACACTTGAATAGTGTAATGTAATTGTGATTAGAGCTAACAAAAAATATTTAGTGTTTCCTTATTGTACACTAAAGGAATATCAGACCATAAAATTATTTATTAGTTTAGTTTTAATGTCCAAGCAAATATTGGCAATGTATTGTGGCCAGAAGAAAGATATCTAACATTTCAAGTTACTAAAATTTATTAAGATCCCAGTTAAAGTTCCCTGACGAGATACCACACTGAATGTTGTAAGCATGGAAGCACTACCTAATGACTGGTTTTAGAATACAAATTCTATGTCCTTAAGATGTGGGTTTTTTTCTACTGCTGTTGATGAATCTATCTATTGAAGTCTGTATCACATGTAAAGGTAATCAAAATTTGTACTTTGATTTGTGTGCCTTATTCTGGGTTCTGATAGCTAAGTAGTGGATACAAACAAATCATATTCTGCTCATGCGCAGACTTGCATGTGCTTTACAATTATTCCCTCCCACCCCCTTTAATTCCAGTGATGCAGAATTTATCGAGCCTTTGGTAAATTGCTCCTGTAGTTAATTACCTTCATTTATGAGTCTGGACTTCTATCTTTATTCTCAGAGGAATCGCTAAGAACATAGTGAAGCACAGTATAAAGTCATTACTACTATATTTATTGCGATATATACTCCTGGTAGCCATTTTCTGTCCTGACCCACAAGATTATTGCAGATAAAACAAATGTTTTATGTATGCTAAAATAATACATTTTGGAGCATTTTAGTCTTCATCATTAATTGTCTCTTCTGCCATTGTTTCTTTGTGTATTTAGCATAAGTCATGATCTACCTAACTTTTAATTGCAAATGATAGTAGGATCATTATCTACCATTTAAAGCTTTGAGTTATAGTAACTCAATGAGACACTTTTTACCTAGGGTTTGGTTGTTATGTCACTTGACAAGGACTAACAATATGTTTTGGTAGTAATTCAAGTAAAAGCTTTGAAAATAACATGATGAAACCCACAAGTATTATGAGACAGTAACCTGTCTCATCTTTCATGCCCCCCATTTAATGTCTAATTTCACATAGCCATACTCAGAGTTTGTCTTCTTACACAGTTTGGATGATCTTGTGTATGTATGTAGGTGGAGTTTATGTCTGGCTCTGAATAGCGAGAGATTTGATATTTTATCCTTCTCCCAGGATCATAGGTATTCAGAAGGGTTGGGCCAATTCTGAAGATGCAGAACCAACCCTCTGCTGACTCAGACACGAGGGTGTGTTTGAAAATGGCAGGCCAGTACATTATTGCTGGGGAGACTCTGAGAATTAAGAACAGTACTATGGTTATCACTACTGATGACCCCTGTAAATCCTCTCACTCACCCAGCTTATTTGTATTTTCGTGCTGCTGTGTTGGTGCTGCACTAAAAGCTGCAGTTGTTAATTGCAGGGTTTGCGGTGCCAGGATGCTTTTTAACATAATTGGTGGATTTCATGCACAAACTTCTAGGAGGGGGAGTGGAATGAGGACAGCAGGAAACCAGTGCCATCTGGCAACCTGCACAGACATGGAGACAGAGTATGCCACCATGCAGAAAGAGCTCTAGCATTACTAAGGGTGTGACTAAAAGCTGCAGGGTTGCACTTGGGTTTTTCATTTGAGAAGCTGAGTTATTTCTTTTCCTTTGTGAGAAATCCCACTTAAAGTTAGGCTCTGAGCCTGCATTAGGAAAACAGTACCCATTTCCATTCAGAATGAAAAACCTAAACTCATCAGACTAAATGCACGGAGTTGAGTCTATTTTCTTGCCTTAGCAGGTTGCATTTCTGCTTCCTGTGTAGCTGATCCTTGGCTATAGGAAGTAGCATAATCAGTCCTGTTCGTGATGATCAGTCGTTAGCCTTGACTATAATCTTGTCTCTAAAAATGGAGTTTGAAACAGATAAAAATCAATGTTACACTGAGCCAAAATATTCTAAAGCTTTGCTGATGTAATAGGGTCTCTGAGCATTGTGCCTAAGTTCAGGAATGACAGTAATGCAAACAGGGACTGCAGATCCAGACCCAAAGTAGCCTTGTGAAATGAAAGTTTGTAATTACAAACTCAGTCACTGGTACAGTTACATTTTCAAGGAGAATTCCAGCGGAGCTATCACAGCTCTGGTCTTGTATGTGATTGAAGATTTCTTTTTTTATTTTTTTAATTAGAAAGGAAATATTTAGGTATCTTATTACCTATGCAACCTGTAGTCTTTTTGTTGAAGAAAATGGGGGTTTTTTTGAAGGTAACTACTTACAGCAGTGCAAACTAAGGAACTATAATGTTACTAAACCTTTTCCCAGTTCTGCAGGCATACATCTCAGTTATTGAAAGAACAACCCCACAGGCTTTTCCTTTAATGAGCTGCTTTAGATTGTATGTCCATAATTTATTAAGATAATTGCTTTATTATTACATCTCTGTGGCTGAAAGGAAGCTGTCTCTAATGGCCACAGAATTTCACATAGTATCTTTATAAAAGATGCATTATTGTTGGGGGGAAAAACAGACATTGTACTGCTTAATGGTTTGTTTTAAAAGTACTGCTTTATTAGTTAGTCCGTTTTATATTCAATTATTCTTAAATTTGACATAGTCTTTAGATATGTCAAATTAGAATAGCTTTGTATTTGCATTTGCAGCACATAATGAATATGGACATAATTGTTGATTTGTTGCACAATCACTGATTCTCTAGCTGCCAATTTACCTTCGGTATACCTGAAATAAGAAATGGGAATCACTTGGGTGTGTTCTTCTTAACTTGAAATGAATTATCTAGTTCTACAGTAGTTCAGATTATAAGATAAACATTTTAAATTTAGTTTGTTTACTTACTTGATAGAGAAGTGTCATTCAAACGGTTTTCCTCTTATCCTTAATTCAATGTCTGTTTGATTTCCTTAAATATTAGTGTATATTTTAAACACTATTAAAAATACGTGTATTTATACTGAATGTAATCTGAAGAAAGCATTCTGAACTTTTTTTGAAGTAGGTATTTGAGATAGTCAGTGTGTGTGTGTTTAGTCCACTTTTTTAATGTTGAAGTATTTTGAAGGTTTGCTTTGCCATCAGCAACGTGTCTAACCCTACAGATGCCAGGATATACAAGTTAGTCTGCAGTAAGGCAGGCAGAATGAAGGAATTTGTCTTCCATATGTTAGCTTACCTTTATGCAGAATATCTCAATGTTAATTATGTCACAAAATGCTGTTTCTCTTCTTCCCACTTACACTGCATCAAACTGTGTGTTAACCTAGACACTTTTGACAGGTGCCAGTCAGTGGTCTAGGAGCGGAGGACAAGCCCCCTCATCTCCAAACTACGAAAAGTCTCTACACTCCTTGGTAAGAATTGTTGAATGCTACATAGGACTGGAGAGTAAAGGGTCGGTTTTGTATAAATTCTGCATACATTATAGCAAACAGTAGGATAGCATTACACATTAATTCTTCGCTAACAAATGGCCTGTTCAGTTGAACAATATAAGACGTGCTGGGTGTGTCTTTCACCATCTGTTCCTTGGGCATCAGGCTTCTGTGCTGAGGACAGCTGGTGTTAAAGCGCTGTCATGAGATTTTGGTACCTTTTCACAAATCCATAGCTAATTCTTATCTAAGGTTCAGTCTGGAGAAGAGATAAAGACTTCATGCCTTTGCATTTACTTGTTGTTCCCTGCTTTCTCCCTGAAATGTTAGTTTCTTGGGCTTGTTTTCATTATACCATCATGAAAGAAATCACGTATTTTATTTATATTTCCTGTTTCTTCATTTGTTAATTGACAAAACACTTCGCGGAAAAACAGAAAAAATGAACAGCATTTTACTCTTTCTTTTGAAGATTCAGCAGATGATTTAAGTTACTGACTTTCTTACATTTCTGATACAACATCAGGAAGGAAAGGGGGAAAAAATTGAGGGAAAGTTTTGATTTCTAGTTTCCACTGATGTAATTTGTTTTTTCTAATAAGGATGAATTTAAGCTAAATAGGTTTTCTTCAATATTTATGCAATTAAATATAAATTATGTATACATCTTAATCCTAATGTAACTTCAGTATTACATATTAGTCTTTTCTTATCTTAATATAATCAGATCTCTATGGCATTAACTTGACTAACAATTTATTGCTGACATGCACATCAGCTGTTTCCTCACCTCTTTTTTGGAATTAATCTTAACCTGTGCTTTGCTTCCTGTTCTGTCTTGACTTTGCCAGAAAAATCGAGTTGAACAGCAACTTCACGAGCATTTGCAAGATGCAATGTCCTTCTTAAAGGATGTCTGTGAGGTACTATTTCACTTTAGATGGTGCCTGTTTGTGTTTCAATTAATGCTTCCTTTGGATTCCCCATTAAATTAGCTTAGCATGTGACTTATTCCAACATTCTGTTATTTCAGTTTCTAGAGAGCTGCAGTATCAGAATTGGTTTTGCTTTTGGGTCATTTGGTCTATTTTTTTTAAGGAAACTAATCCCAAGACAGACTTTTCTGCAGTAATGTGCAGAACCCACTTTTATTTTTGAAACACCTAAATTGTTAAAGATCCATTTTAGAAACATAACATTTTGTTCAGTTTTGCAATACAGATTGCTTCTTACCAATGTGGTAAGACTGATTTTACAGTTGTTCTTACTCATCCTGTATTAAATAGCTTATGCCGTAGGATTTCCTTTTTTCTTGTTTGTGTCATGTAATAGAAACTGAGAAACATTAACCTTATAATAAGCTTCACTTTAAAAGCTGCCACCTATTTGTGGAATTAATGCTATCTCAAGCAAAATCTCCAGATATCTCCTCTTTTTCCAGTTTGTTTGTAGTGCTGGTAGGTGCTTTCAGAGTCTTTTGATACCACATTTCTTCTCCTGTGTTTAGTATCTCCAAGATAGAAACTTACAGTACAGTGAGCCTGCAGATTTGTGCAGTAATGGCTGTTGCTGTCCCTCTTCAATCTCAACAGCAGTCTCGAATGGAGGATCGCTTGGACAGACTTGATGATGCCATCCATGTGCTACGAAATCATGCTGTGGGGCCTTCAACAAGCCTATCAGGTGGCCATGGAGATATACACAGTTTATTGGGACCATCCCACAACGGGCCAATTGGAAGCCTGAACTCAAATTATGGAGCATCTAGCCTTGTAACAACCAACAGACAAGCATCACTGGTAATGTTCTTTCTATACGTGTATATATTTATGCAAAGCAATTACAGCTGATACATTTAAATTATCATAGAGAGTTAAAATTGGACCGTAAGACTAA
>VZRI01009672.1:55399-107117 GCA_013397515.1 Upupa epops
GGGGTGGGCAGATTGAGGGGGGAGGGAGAAAGATGGGAAAACTTAGACTTTGGTCTGGTTAGTGGCCCATAAAATCCTGCTGTGACCATATGCAGAAAGCTGAAACTCTGCTGAGAGCACTTCAGCTTATACATGCATTTTTTCCAGATGTGTCATAATTGGCAGAACAGTTTTCTCCTTGAAATGGTGAATAGGGAGATTGAATGGGAAAAGCAGGCAAGAAAGACTGAATTTCAAATGTTCTGGTCTGGAAAAGCTGTTTATTGTGAATTTGAACTAGTCTTCAATAGCAAATGCTGGCAGAGGACTAGGAGGAATCTGTTGGAATGTGGAACCATAGTGTGCGCAGGCTCAAAATTTAAACTTTTCTAAATGAAAAGAAGCTTGAGCACAGCTGTAGTCTAAGTAACAACGAAGAGGAAACAACTTTTACATTAATCCCCAAGAAGAGTGAAATAATTCCATCCATCTCTTAGTTCCTTTAAAAATGTGAACTGTTCTGAAAAAACGTTCTTGAGCTTTTCATAGACCAGAAATTATGTTTGTGGTGTTATATAGTAAATTAATTCTATTTGCAGCACTGTTCACTTCCCTTTATCTTCCTTTTCACTTCTCACTTCTCAAAAATGCTTAAAGGAAAAAAGACTCTTTCAGAACATCCTAGTTTTAGTGGTGCCATGTGTTTGCATGTTTACAGCATAATTTTAAAGACCAGTTACAAGCTGTGAAATTTTCTGTTATAAAACAGTTTCACAGCTGGATACTGTGTGATCAAGGCAAAATTTCACCTATCATCAAAATAATTAGGTACCCCAATTACTGAAGGGTTTGTATTCTGTGAAGCAGAATTAGTTCCAGGCTCTTCCATTCACATGCCCCACATCTATTTATATCAATTTCAGAATCACTGCAGTAAACATCAAAAAGAACTGGTTACTTTCCATAAGCTCTGTGTGTTGTGGGCTTTTGGGGAGAGGGGTGCTTTCCCA
The DNA here is from genome assembly GCA_013397515.1 of Upupa epops. Classification (NCBI taxonomy): domain Eukaryota; kingdom Metazoa; phylum Chordata; class Aves; order Bucerotiformes; family Upupidae; genus Upupa; species Upupa epops. Next base: position 56,389 of record VZRI01009672.1, read on the forward strand.
ACACATAATCTGACTTCAGGTTTCTATACAAGTTCACAGTTACTTCTAGTAATGAAGGAAGTGAAGCAAAAATGCTTCAGATTTTTTTCTTAGTATTGCCTCATGTTTAAAGAATGTTATTAAAGGGAAGGTTCTGCAGTGTTCTGGGGTAGACTGAAACTTAATCATACAGAAGAAAAACTTTTCTTCCAAGGTTTCATTAATGTGGTGTCACATTAGTGACTGAAATTGCGGTGACAAAATCTTTCTCAGTCTTAATTTTCTTCATAACTTTATGGTCAAATGCAAATAGTGCTGAAATGTGCATTAAAGTCTCTGTTTCTCTTTTAAACTTGGTAATTACAAATATTTTATAAACTTGAGTTTTGAATATAATAGGTAACAGTAGAAACTGGAGTCTCCAAAATCAGTAAAAGTTGCTTGATCTTCGGTAGTTTAATGTAGTTGAATGACATAAATGTAATAGACATCTTCCTTGTTGAGGGGAGATATTTACACAAGACATTTTTGTTATTTAGAGGGGGGAAAAAAACCAGAAAAATTCATTTCCCTTGAAGAAGATGACCTTGGCAGGAGAAGATAGGAAATGAGTAATTTAACTCCTTTTTATGTAATTAGTGTAACCAGACATGGTTTTATTTTAACATTTGCTTAATTTTTGAAACATTTATTTTAAAACTCTAGTTGACATCATTTCCTCCTTGCTCTGAACAGTCTTGTTTCCTTTTTAGCTGATCTGGCCATTAGACTTACTCAAATAGATTTTTAATATCTCAAACTCATAAAATATTTACTAAGTGACCTTTGGAAGTCGATTTGTATTTTATTTCATGTATTATTGAAAAGTTAAGCAGCAATATTCTTTTTGTTCTTATTCAAGCTGCTTTTTATTTGTCATTGTACTACAATGGAGGAAGAACAGCCTTAAATAAAGGGCCTTGAAACTTGGTTAAGGATGATACTGAATCCCTAAGTCACAGGATTTTTCCCAGGTAGAACAGGAGTCTAAGAAAATTTATGATCTCCCTCTGCTATAGTGTAAAAAGCACAAAAGGGCAGTTCAAGCTTCTTTGTCAACACCTTGCTCAGAGCCCTTCCTCTGCAGACACTATGAACCCACTGAATGACTTTGAGCTGTCTTATGTGTAAAAACTTCAATTCTAGAGCCCCTTTCTTTGGTTTAATTATGCTTACCTTAGTTTAAAATTATATTAATGACATTTAACCTGTTGGTATAACTTAAAAAGTGCCCATGTTTTTAAATATGCAAAGTTGCCAGAAGTAGTCAACTGCTTTTCTGGGTTCAGATTCCAAGTTATACAATTTGATCAAATACATTTTGCACACCCCTTATTTTTTTAATTTTTAAACTTTCAAGTTTGAGTATGGCTGCAATTGTCTGATGCACAAGTCTTTCTTGCCATGATTAAAAATAAATGCAGTTCACCTGGTAAATTACAACAACTTTGTGTTTTACATGGGGGATTCGAACTGAGGTTTGACTGACTTGTAGCTGCTTATTCTTGCTGAGAACTCTAAATATGAGTTAGATTAGGTACAGAGAAAGTACACAAAGGCCAATGATTGATGTTTTAAATAGAAGTGGTGTCTGTGCTGATTACTTCTCAGATTTTTCTAGAATATTTTTCCTGTGCAACCAAAAACCTCATTTTTCTGCTGTGTGTTAGGAGTCCAGCCTTCCCATTTGTCTTCCATTTTGTGTGCCGTAAGAGGGATCATCAGAGTAAGGCTAAATTAGCTCACAAAAGGATGAATTAAGTCTCAGTTTGTTTGCTTGTAAGATTAAAACCTGCAAGTCATTCCTGGCAGCCTCTTAGAGTAATGGAGGACCTGTTTTTTGCTGGGGCCCCTCACTGAAGCCAAAGGGTGCAGGAGGGTGGAAGGTGCCCAGCTGTGTGCTCTCCTGCAGGAGAGGCAGCAGCAGCTGTCCGAGAGAAATTACCTTACCAATTGCCTTACGGAGGGAGCTCTGCAAATGTTGTCAGGCTGAAGTAGCCCAGCCTGTGGCTGCAAGCCTCACTCAGCACCAGGGGCATTGCCAGTGTTTCATAAGTGTTCTTCAGTTGGGGTGTTTGAGAAGAGGCCCAAGGGAAAGCCCAGGAGTAAGCGATGGAGGGGCCAGACATGCGTGACCCCAGGAAATAATTTGACCGAGAATTACTTACAAATCGTAGTCATAAAGCATCTTGCAGCCCTGTTTGTTCTGAAGGCATCAGAGCTGATGGTATAAAAGGCTATTTAGAAGATTTGAAAGGAAGCCTGAGGAAGAGACCTCTTTCCTCTGAAGTGGCGAAGAAACACAAACTAAATTTTATAAACGTGCTTATGATAGTAAAGATCCAGTCTGGACCCTTGAAGTTGTGCTTACCGGAAACAGAGCTCCTGGCCTTCATACAATATACAAGGGCTTCCAGCAAGTCTCTTGGCTTGGGGTTTTGCCTGTTTGGATTTTCTAGTACATCCTAGATGTACTACATCTGTGTCTCTGTAGATCAGGGATAAGAACTAATGTTGTGGTCAGTTTTCTTAACACTTGAGCTCTTAAGATTTCTGTATAAGTCATGTTAATCTAAACTGCATGCTTTGAATTTATAAACCTGTTTCAAAAGACTGATACAACACATACTCCAGTTTTTATTTCTGATCTGTTTTCTGCCTCCATCAGAACTGTTAATCTGTCACTTTAAATTAGCTCTAGATTTGGAAGTTGCCAGGATTCTGGCAGGTGCTTTGTTTGTACACAGCTTTGAGAAATTTTTGCCTTAAATTAGATGATTTTGGAATTAACCTGGCCATGAGTGACTTAAGAACGTATAGCTTGAATAAAGCACCCTCATGTGTTAGGTCTAAGCATGACCAAAAGAATAAAATAAATGATACAACCTGCATATCAGAACTGGCAAAAATACTCCATTTTGGAAGTTCAGGGTGGAGAATGAGTTTCACATTCCTATTGTAAGAGTTTTGTCTTATAGGCTGAAAGTTGCAGGATCCACTCCTTGATCTCGGTGAATTTGTGACTCTGGCAAGAGCTGAAATGATGTATCCACAGTAGAACTTCTCACAGTCAAAGCCTGTCCCACAGGAAAGAAGATAAAATATACTTGAAATAGCAACAGATATTCCACAGTATACAATAGGAGATTTTCTGCACAACAATAGGTACAAATAGCGACCCAGAATGACCCACAATTAGTTGTACGTTGTCTTGGGGGAGGTCCCCATTTCCTTTTTTGATCCTGTGCCTTAGCTTACAAAAATGAGTGTATATTAAACAAAGGATAAACTTGCACAAGGGTATTTATCTCTCTCTGGGTAAAACTCATACTAAGACATGAAAGGTAAAAGCTGCATTAATTACTCAAGAGGGAATCAAAGCTCAGCAGTTTACTAGGATTGAAGGATTTATTGAAAAACAGTGGTTCTCATGTGTAACTCCAGGCAATAAACCTATTTAATTAAAGGTTTAATCTTCTAGTTGGCATGTTTGCTACTGTTCCAATAAAATGCTTCCATCTGTAGCCAGTTTTGTAACTATACAAATAATAGTAGAATCCCTCATCATTTTCAGTTTTTTAACTGTTTGATTGTATTATGTTAGTTGTGTTATAAATATTTAAAGCACTTTGTGTCTTCAGGAATCAAAAGCTTTAAATGTCTTGTGTTCCACGTTATTTAAATGCAGGCAGTGTGTCTCTACCTCATCCTTTTTCAAACAAAAGAATTTTTTTTTTTTTTGAGAGGTTTGTATGGGTAACAACACTCCTCACTGAGCAGCAGTTTTTTAACAAGTTTGCCTCTTTAGGCTGGGTATGTGCACTTACAGCTATCTTACATAAGTATCATTAAGTCAAGTTTATGCAAAATTACTTTTTTTTTAAGTCTCTTCACCTTGATACTTGCTGCTTAGAACTTGAACTGTGACGGAGCAGATCAGGGAATACTGAGAGAGGTGGTAAAAATAGTTCTATGCATTATTTTTATATGGTAAGATTCTCTAGTGTATCTAAAGTAAATTTATTTAACTTTGAAATGAGGAAAATTGAATGTCTTAGTGAGTAAAATTATATTTTTAATTAGCTCTGTTTAATTCTTAATGCTGTTTTAGCAAGCAAGTGAAATGCTTGTTTATATATTTGAGAAATATATGTGTATGTATTTGCCTACATGAGTGTAGGGCAATATATATATATACCTTTCACACATAGTGAAGATCATTATTCCCCATGGTTTTCTTTTAAGCATCCCAAATGTTGCAAGTACAACGGCTGATAGTTATATTAGTTTAAACCACTCAAAGGTTAATCAAATCAGGTCCCACTCGGGTATAAAAAAAAAAGAAGAAAATTCACTGGAAAGAGAGGTGTTGGTCACTGCTTGAAATACAGCTTAGTCCAGTATGATGCGAATCAGGTGGTTTAGTGTAACAGTATCTTTCAACTAAATCTTTTGTTTTCTGAGCTAGAATTTTAACTCTGGTCTCTAATCCAGCAAATACTGTGTCTTACAACTTCTAGTTTTGGACTATTTCTTCAAATCATATATTTACATTAAATACTTGCTTTGCTTCGCTTTAGGTTGGGACTCATCGGGAGGAAAGCATCAGCCTCAACAGCAACCATTCAGTTCTTCCCAGTACAGTTTCTGCTCAGAGCACAGACCTAAATCATAAAACGCAAGAAAGCTACAGAGGTAATTTTCCAGCAATATTAAGTGCTGATTAGGGTCTGTAGTGATCCAGAGCCACCGAGGCTATAAATGTGCATCAGTACAGGGCACATGCATTTTGCTAATGCTGAGAAATAAAAATTGATTGTAAATTCTATAAGCCACCACTGTTCTGGATTCCAGCAACAGTTCTGGGGTATTCCTGTGTTAGATTTGTTCTAGCAGAACAAATTAGATTTGGTCCAGCAGAAGATGCTGCATTACTGCTGAATCCTTTTGGCTTAAGGAGCCATAATGCCATTTGCAGTGCTTTGCAGCCATTTCCAGATGAGCTTGGAGGCTTCTAGAGTGAGCTGAGTGCGGATTTCAGTCCAGCTAACAAAAGAAAGTTGTTCCACACAGATGTTTACAGTTCCCTCAGTTTTTATCCTAAAGAAGTATGCTATAGAAAATAGAAGTTGACTTATTCATTAGAACACTCGCACTGTTGGGGGGAGGGGTATTGCACATTTGGCCTGAATTCAAGCCTTGATGTCAGTGGAGCTTAGCCCTTAAATTTGCAGCCCAGATGTTGGATACAAATTTACTTCCATTGCTAAATGTCCTTTTCTTTTTAACAGGGGTTTTTTTAGATGAAGTTGTTACTGATCAAGCTTCTCTATGAAGGACAATCCCTTTACAACCCATAACACACATCCAAGTACAGCAGAGTTACCAGGATTTAGTTTATTGCTGTTCTAGAATGTAGTTCTTACTGTTGTTTTCCCAGACTTCAACTCGGCTCTGGCCTCCTGTTAACCATGGCTGCTTAAGATTCACTTAATGTTTCGCATCTGTGATACTTAACACTGATTTCTGGTTGCTTGCAGCATTGTCAGGTGGCTTACAGAGCCAGTCTGTGGCTATAGGTCCAACAGAAATCAAGTCTGAGCATAAGGAGAAGGATGAAAATATACATGAACCCCCATCTTCAGATGACATGAAATCAGATGATGAGTCCTCCCAGAAGGATATCAAGGTCTCGTCTAGAGGCCGAACAAGGTGGGTTGCTGACATGGCCTAGAGAATCTGTACTTTGTGCTCAGCAGCATGTTGTCTGTTGTTTGATAAATGTATTTTGAACCTTTTGCATTTCCTCAGCCTATGTATTCATAGGCAGCTGAAATAGATAAACACTGTAGCTGTAGTTTGTAACTATTTAAATACAAGATAGAGGTTTTTCTGGGAAAATCACCTGAAAAGTATGTGTTCCCTTACATTAGTGCCTTGCCTGATAGCTGCCTGTACATACAAGTATTTCAGTACATATAAATGCATATATAAAATTTTGTGCCCTGTCAGGCATAGAGGATGTGAGAATATTAGGAATTTGTGATTCTTTGTACCTGGGCCAGGAACTCACTTTGCAGTGTAAGTTAGTGGGGAGGACAGCCTGACAACCTGGAGCCTGGGATGAATAAGATAAGGTAAATATACTTTTTAAATACTGTCCTTTCCCAAGCTGTGGACCAGAAACTTGGAGCTGAAGTGGGGTGAAAGCTTCTGGATCTGCCTGACAGGCCTGACACAAGTATCAAAATTTGAGATAACAGTAAACAATCAGAATTTTGCCACCATGAGCAGCAGAGTCTGTGCCATTACACGTGTGTAATGGCATTTGTTGAAAATTATTTTCTCTTCACCTGATGAGATGGCCAGGTTCTCTTCTAACTATTTGAACATTCATCAGTGAGTGAGTGAGGTGGTAGTTTGGGTCTATCTGTTCCTTCAAGGAGTAGGTTGCTGCTTTTTTCTGGAGTTGTTAACCCTTTGTAGACAGCTTTCTGTGAATTATCTTCAGGCAGAAACAATTTAACATTTATTTTCAGGAAAAGGCAGGGTAGATAAAAATTGGTATCTAACAATTTCTTAGTGATCTAGATTGTGCTTCACTATGAAATAGATCGTGTGAAGAAGTTTTAATTTCATCAACTGCAAGTTTTGAACGAGAAGCAGGATCACTTTTTTAAAATATCAGTGAGACTTGAAAATGTTTTTATTTCTTCTTTCTTGCAGCAGTACTAATGAAGATGAGGATTTAAACCCAGAGCAGAAAATAGAAAGAGAAAAGGAGAGGAGAATGGCAAATAACGCTAGAGAACGTTTGCGTGTACGAGATATTAATGAGGCATTTAAAGAACTTGGCCGTATGTGCCAGCTTCATCTGAAGAGTGAAAAACCACAGACGAAACTGCTTATTCTTCACCAGGCTGTGGCAGTCATCCTCAGTCTAGAGCAGCAAGTGAGAGGTCAGTAGCTCATCATCGTGTTGTGGCACAGTTCTCAGAGTAGCTTGCTTTGTGGTCTCTTTGAACCTGCACAGCTAAATGCACAAGTTAGTATAAGTGTGTTTGCTGTTCTCTGACAATGTTGAAGTTTGTCAGGAAAAACAGAATTATTTTTTTTTAAAAAAAGGAAGAGAAAGGTGCTTATGAGATTTATTTTTTTACCTTTTTTTCCCCACATGTAATTAGCCATCTCTTCACCTGTGTTTTCAAGGTAAAGTGATTCATTAAGAAACATGCAGTTCTTGCTTTAATTTGTAACATGCATTCATTTGTTTGTTTAGTAGTGCAAACATTTTAGCAAAAATAAGACATCTATTTTAAGCTGAACCCCAACATATTGAAAGATCACACGCAATAATCATGGTCGGAAAGGACCTATTAGTCCAACCATACCCACACCAACAAAACACCTAAATATCTGAGAGACTGAAAAACACAAAACAACACTCTCCATGCTGTCGCTCTAGCAGGTCACAACCACCATGTCTACATATTTCTTAAACACCTCCAGGGATTATGAGTCAACCATCTCCCTGGGAAGGCCATTCCAGTGCCTAACGACTCTTTCTGTGAAGAATTTCTCCCTAAGATCTAATCTAAACCTCCTCTGCCCCAACTTCAGACCATTGCCCCTGGTTCTGTTGTTAGTCACCAAGAAGAGGCTGACACCCACCCCTCTACAACCTCCCTTCCTGACCATGCTCAGGAAATGAGGTGCCCCCTCAGCCCTTCTGTTCTCCAAATGAAACCTGTCTAGCTCCCTCAGCCTCTCAGCAACTTGTTCTTTAAAACCTCTTAGGAGCTTGGTAACTCTTCTCTGGACACACTCCAGCACCTCTGTCTTTCCTATAATGAGGGGCACAGAACTGAATACAGTACTCAAGATGAGGCCTTACAAGGGTACCGCACCGTAACTTCCCTTCTCCTGCTGACCATGCTATTCCTGATCCAGGCCAAGATCCTGTTGACCTTCTTGGCCACTTGGGTGCACTGCTGGCTCATATGAAGTCAGCTGTCTACCAGCACCCCCAAGTCCTTTTCTGCTGGGCAGCTTTCAAGCTACTCATCCCCCAGCCTGTAGGGTTGCTTGGGGTTGTTGTGACTGAAATGCAGGACCCGGCACTTGATGTTACTGTACCTTATGCAGTTGGCCTCAGCCCAATGCAATTGGCCCTGTCCAAGTCCTTCTGTAGAGCCTTCCTGCCCTTGAGCAGATCAACACTCCCACACAGTTTGGTGTCATCTGCAGACTTACTGAGGGTACTCTCAATCCCCCATGTTCAGGCCATCAGTAAACAACATATTAAACAAGACTGAGCTCTGAGGGACACTGCTTGTAATCACCTGCCAGCTAGGTTTCACCCCATTAATCACAAGTCTCTGGGAACAGCCAGCCAGCCAGTTTTTACTGAAGAGTTTAATTTATGTATACCATGACATTAAACTACAGTGAGTTTAATGCCATTTACTTAGTTTGGTTTTTTGCATGAAACCTGTACTGGGGAGGAGGGAGGAAACATGCTTTAATTGAATTAGGGCTGGCTTTGGTTTGTTTTCTTTTCCTGATGCCTTTAAATTTTTCCAGGAAAGAAATAATAGGCCTTTTGGTAGCTGCAGAAGGAATAATTCTTCATGCCATTCACTCTCTTAAGGAATCGCAGTTCTTGGAATCACGTCTAGCTCTTCCGTTGTTCCATTCTCATGTGCTGGTGAAGCAGCAAGTGACCTTTAACCTCCCTTCAAACTTGTGTCAAAGATCTGTTAACATTATGAGACTTTGTGCTTTAACTTTTGGTCAGCCCTGCAGTGCTTAGGTAGCTGCACTAGGTGACCCTTGGTCCTTTCCAGCTGAAGTAGTCTGGTGTAGTATATGTAGCTGGCCCAACCGAGTGTTGTCATACGTTTTGAGTTTTTGTCTAGTGAATAACCATCTTCCTTGGTGCCTCACTGATGGAAGGGGCACCACATGATTGGAAATCTTTCAAACGTGGATCATGCCAGTGCTTTTATATGCTTAACACACTACATCTTGGAGTCACTGGTGTCGCTGAATGACATCTGTGTTTTATTTTTGCATGTGTTGTTTTTACTTCCATTTCCTGGGTTGTTACTCTGAATTTTGCACAGGACTTGAAAGCAGTTGTTAGAAGTTTATTGAAAGAGACAAAAAGTGACTTACACTCTCACGTATTTTCTAGTACGGGTGAGGTGCTGTGTGTTCAGGCAGAGCTTTACTGACCCAGCTTTAAATAAATGCACACCCTGTCTTCAGTAAGTTCTTCCAAGGCATAGAAGTTCCTCAACAGGTGAGACACCAACAAGTGCCACAATACAGCCCATTTTAGCATCTCTGAGACTATAGTCTTGGGAATTGTTTTGTCATAAAATGTTTGCTGTAGCCTGGAAGATTAAATGCTATGAAGTTGTCAGAATAACATTCATCAAACATGGTTTTAAATGTTTAAAAACCATCGAGTCCTGCTCTCACAAATTCTGTTATCCACAGAAAAATCTGGGTGAAAATCCTTCAAACTGCTTTTGCCTCGGTCAGAGGTTGCTTCTGAAACTTATGTCTCTGGTAGAAATCTTTCCGTACTTAGAGTTGAATTGTACCTATCCTACAGGCTGTGCAAGTTGAGAGCTTTTTCTTCCTCGAATTACAACCCACATTCTTATCTCAGTGTTTGAGGAAGCCTCTTCAAAGCCTCTTGTGCGTTTCCATTTTATCTCACTTATCTTTCTTTGCACCTGTTCCCGAAAGTGAGTGACCGGAGCTTTGTGCAGTGCCCAGAGTTGCTTTCACCAGTGTGTTACGTGCTGGCATAAACATTTTCCTCTCTTTGCTGGTAATGAAGCGGCTCATTTTGTGATTGGTGCTATTGAAAAGGAAATATTTTAGATCTTAAGCTCAAACTGCAGACTGGCATTTTTATCTCCGTTTCCTAAATCACTGTAAATTAACTTCCTTTCAAAGTTTCCACATAATTAAATTCTTTAGAACTTCAAGGCAAGCCACATTTAAACAACAAAAACTGTAATTAAGTAAAGTTTAGGGTCATTTTTTTTCCAGTAGACTCTAGGAGCACTTATCCTTAGCAAATGTGGTAAGAGGCTGTTTGTAATGACTTAAGAGAAAGCAGAATTAGCTAGTCCATCCAAAATTGCCTCTGTCAGATTAGCTAGATTCAACCCCTTGTAAATTACACAGGGCTCAGCAAACTGCAGTCAGTATAGGAGCACCTGAGCAGTGCGGAAGGAGCGACTGCTGCCCTGTTTTGGCAGTCTCCTTGCAGTTCAAATCGTAGGTGCAGCCTTAAAACTGCAAAAACAGAATTGGCTGACAGCTAGAAAAATATCTCAAAATGTTGATTCAAATCAACATTTGCTGATAGAATATATTCCACACTCTCTGTATTGCTTTGTCCATTGTGATTTATAACAGCAAAACATAGAAATCTCTCTTTTATTACCTTGTAAATTACACAGTTCTCATTTTGCACTTCAGCATCTTCTGGTGACGCAATTCTGAAAAGCTTCTTGAATACATCTGTAGACATCTAGTAAAGACACTGTTCAGGTTTTTTAATACTGATTTCAGAGATGCCTGGTAGCATTGTTAGTGTTGCTTGTCTGCAGCTTTAGACAGCTGCATTTTAACACAGGGATGTAAGTAGTAAGAAGAGACAAGTGACGCTGGCATTTCTACAGTAATAGTTAATGTATTGGTGTTCCTTTTGGGATCTCAGTATGACATGTTAAGAAACATTTTTCTGTTGCAGAACGAAACCTAAATCCTAAAGCAGCCTGCCTTAAGAGAAGGGAAGAAGAAAAAGTTTCTGCCGTATCGGCAGAGCCGCCAACACCACACCCAGGAAGCCACCCTGGCCTGAGTGAAACTACCAACCCTATGGGTCATATGTGAACACCAGCCAGGTACGTCTCTGCTCTGGAAGGGAATAGCTTTCATGGCTTTTTCTTGGCTAAAATTGGGGAAGTCTGGATATGTTTATTCCTAGTTATTGAGCTTCCACTAGCACCAGACTTCCTTAAGCTACTGAGTACTGTCATATCACTGAACATAAACAAAAATGTGTAATAACACAAAACCCCAAGAAATCATTGTTGGTCTCTTCGTTCTCATGCATTGTTGCCAATGACTACATCTCTTGGCCCAGGTGGTCTTTTTGGCATGACATCAGAGGAATCGTTAATACCTTGCTAGATAAGCAAAGCATAAGAGAGACATATTATGCAACTTTAAATGGTTTAAGTATCACATTAGTTCATTTGAAAATCCATGTATTATTCTGCAGTGCTGATACAAACACTTGAGATGAGAGATTTCTCATCTCAAAGAGATTTGCTGCCTCTTTCAGGCCAATCATTCTAACTCGTATCGTTTGCCCAGCAGAGATTGTGAATTATCTTAAGTCATAATCTGTATTTGTGAAGATAGTTCAGGTTTAGAAAGAAATGTTTACAGCCTGACAAGAGGATCCAGTGTTTCAGAAAAGCCCAACTAGCAGTAGTTCATTTAGAACACACTAATGGAAAGACCTTACAGAAATACTAGTCTTCTGGGTTTATTATGTGATGTTGATTTGGTCTGTAAATTAGGAGAACCTTGGATTTGAGAATAGATTCTGAGTGTTTCATGTCTTTAAAACACCAGAAATGTTCCTGCTTTCAAAAAGTGTAAAAAATACATTCCATACCCTTGATTTGGTTTGCAACTGTACATAATTCTGTGGTTTGGGAGGTTTGTTGTTGTTGTATATACAAACTGTTTCAGTTCTGGTTGAGATAAAGCGATGTATCTTGCCAGAATGTTCTCCATAGAAGTCTAGTGTTCCCTGGTGTGTTGCTCAGAATGCAGCATTTAAACCAAACCTCATTAAGTCACCATTTTTTCCCATTCCTTATAGGCAGTTTCTTCACAAATGAAATGTGTTTTCTTCTTACAAAAACACAGTGCTTTACATTTTGTGTATTAATGCATACAACAGCAACAGGCTGCTGCTAAATTGTCAGGTAATTCCTGGTTTAAAACAGACTATGGTCTGTTCTTACAATATTAATACAGTGAGCCTCTTTGAAAAGTTCATTGTATCTCCTAAATTTTCTATAGCACTAGCTTTGGAGATGACAAAGTGTGATGTAGGCATGACAAGGCTGTATGTAGCATTTGGGATACGACAGTGTGTTACCATCAGCAGCATGAATTTCATTAGGTACTGTTTCCTGCTTGTTCTAAGAGAGCAGAGGGTTATATTTTTCATTAAATTAGATTTAAGAAAACAAGATCATGTTTCTCCTGTATTCAGAGACTTGCAGATTGTTCTTTCTCCCATATCCAGAGAATTGAAGCAGTGTTCCTGGGAGTAAACTGTTTACTATCTGTAGTCTCTGGGAAGAAGGGTGATTTTCCTTTGCACTTAACTAGCTGAAAGTGCCGTAAGATACAGTTTAAACTAGTTCTTCTAGATGCTTCTTATTGGTTATTTTTTTAATGCCCCTTTCTTCTCCCAACTTTCTTTCTAGAATTCCAGAATTGGTAGGATACACAGAAGGTGACCTTTCTTCACAAGGACACAGACAACTAACATTACATGAAGACACAAACCTGACAGGAGAAAAACACTTGAAGCAAGAAACCCAAATGCAATCTTAATGATCAAAGCTACTGGTCAACACCTGCATCAGAACTGAAGATAGCACATCTTCAGATAGAATTTCAGCCCATGAACATGTAATTCTGTTGCAAGCAGTGTGTTGCTTCTGCACAATCAGAGACTGTTGTGATCTCTCCACTCATTGTGGAAGTTGCCTTGTGCCTAAACTGAATTGACAAATGCATTGTAACTACAAATTTTATTTATTGTTATGGAACTGTAAAGGTCTACATATAAAGGGAAAAGTTAACATGTTAAAAGCTGAGAAAACTTCAGCTGGATGCCAGCATTTACTAAAGCTGTTCACCTTCAGAGAACAAAGCAGTGACAACCTTCGACCCGTAGCATTCCCAGCTTACCTATTAGTGTCTTAAAAAAGGAAGGGAAAAGTCTTTTATTGTCCTTTCCTCTCCTTTTGCCATATGACTAGTGCTTTCCATGCAATAGGAAACTATTCCTTGGTGTAGCTTTTCTTTTAAAGTTATTTTTGGTCTGGTAATCTGAACTGTTATGGTCATAGTTCTTCCATTCTGAGCTCCACGCTTCAAGCCAGTGAGGCCTCATGAAGGCTGCAGACAGGAGCAATACTGTGACCATAACATTTATTGGAATTAAAAAGTGATTTTTGTTTTCCCTCAAGACTTTTTTTTTTTCCTAATTATAAACAAAACCTTTTTAGGCTTCTAGGCTTCATAGTAAATCTTGTAACGTGAAGTGTAAATTGGGTGGGGAGAATCTACTTTGTTAGAGTTGCTTTGTTTCCCAAGCAGTAAGTACTACATATAGTACCTGTAAAGTGTTAGCTGTATGTAAGCACAAAATGCATTAAAATACAAAGGAGATTTTTTTTTCCAGGCTGTAATTTTGGTGAATAGTAAAATCTAGAATTCACCATGGCAGGTAGTGTGATGATAGCCCACCAGTACTGGTGGTTCTTACTTACTTAATGGAATATAAGAGCAATGGTCACCAAGTTTTCCTTACTGTACACATTAATTAACTTGGCATTTCTGTATGGCTTGTCAGTGGTGGAAAAAAAAATCAATAGTGTGAATTAAATGCACACAAATAACCCCCTCCCAAGCCATATTAGCATTAACTCTTTAAATGTTTCTCCACCACAGCAGTGTCCGTAAGTATTCAGTTGTCATGAATGTGTTGAAATGGTTCAAGTCCCTTTGAAACTTCCATGGAAACTGTCTTCCACTGCAATGACCATGGGAGGAAACTTCCTAAGCCAAGGTTGTCTGAGCTATTGTTTATAGAGTGCATTTCTCATCACTGGCAATTGGATCACACACAAAACAGGAACAAACCAACAATTTCTATGAAGTCGTTCAATTTGAAAGAAGAAAAGTCAGGTGGTTAAAACAAACTAATGAATTTCTGCTCATGTTTTGGATGGTTCCTAACAAAACAGCTTGTGGAATTCGTGGACTCATTTCTATTACTTTAATTTGTATATATCATCCAATAACACCTGATTATATCTGTGGCCTTGTTCTTCATTTCAGTGTTTATCAGCTAAACAGATTTGTTGCTTATGACGTGTGAAAGTGATCACGTGCCACTGCCTGGCCTTTTTCCTTCTAAGCTTGTTGTCTTTTTGGCTATATTAGACTTTGCAGTATGCCCAGAAGCTTTCCTTCATAAAATAGAAAGAAAAAAACATTTGGCTTATTTTTCACTGTAGCTAGTCTTTTATACAATAATCTTGTAAGAAAATTTCTTGAATTCTAAATATTACTCTTTCTAGATTTTTGAAATCAAAAAAGTTTTCAGTAAAAAGTTTCTTACTTTATTTTACTATATTAGGTAGTAAAAATGTAGGGTTATTTACCATAACCTGTTCATTAATATCAGAAATTTACAATAGCATTGTAAGACCATAGTAGGGTTCTAGCATACCGTGTAGTACCTATGGAGTATTGTAAGAACTAATTGTCTGAGATGAATTGCTTCTCATCTTGTTCTCCAGTTTCCATTGTTGGTTTATTGCAGATTTGTACCCTGTGTCAAATTTCAAGGTATTGCTGAAAAAATTTTTCCAACCAGCAGCAAGAAGTTCAAAAACCTTTCTGTCAATGTAACAGAAAACACTATGTATATAACATTTATGTAGCAATAAATGTGCCATCTTTTTTTAACATGGTAAATCAGTGAGTTTTTTTTTAATTTCTCTCTCCTCATAGGTGAAGTGTGGCTTGAGAAACACATGTAAAATCAGCTTCCAACTTCACTTGAATAAAACCTAACAGACATTCTCAAGGTAGACAGCATGAGTCTCAGCCACAAGTGTCAATGGCCATTCCTTGAGGAGCTGATAAAGGAAATGCCGGTGAGCTGAGGAGGAGCAGTACTTTAGCCTGCACTTGCTGCTGCATGGCAAACGGGCAGCAGAAGCTGACCCCATAGATATGTGCCCCCTGCTACAGTCTCATTCCTTTCTTGTGCTTGTTATTAAGACAAGTTTCTAAGGTCTAAGCCCTTTTGTACATTGAACTTCATAGAATGGAAGGGACCCGCAAAGGTCACCTAGTCCAGTTCCCCTACACCAAGCAAAGTCATCACTTGCCAAACCAGGCTGCCCAGAGCCCCATCCAGCTGACTTAATGTTTCTAGGGATGGGACCACCTCCACCTCTGCAGGCAGCCTGTTCCAGGGATCCACCACCCTCAGATGCAAGAACTTTTTCCTAATGTCCAGTGCTAAACTGATTGATGCACGTGCATAGGTTTTACGGGGGAAAATAAGAGAAAAACTAAGCCTGCAGCTTAAGCTTTAAATGAGGATTTTCACATTGTCTACAATTTTTTTTCCAGAAATGCAGCTGCAAACAAAATCAGGTCAAAGTCTACAGTGTTCAAGGCAGATGCAGACGGTGAATTCTTCATGTAATTCTTAGTGCACAACTGTCGAAGCAGAAAACCTCAAGTGACAAGCAGGCTGTGTACAGGCTTGAGTTTCTTTATTGTCTAAATAAATATCCGTGTGAAGACCACGTCAAAGAAAAAAGCTACCCCAGATCCTACAGATCTAAAGTTAGGATTTTTCAATGAGTGTGGTGAGTGTTAGCCTGTGTGGCTGCTGTGCGCTGTGGAGCTTCCAGCTCTTGATACTGCCCTCTGTATCTTCACAACATCTAATCATAATGCTGAGATCTAGTTTACAGGCTGAGGCACACAGGCAAGTTGGTTCTAATTCAGCAGCACCTCTACCAGAGGAAAATCTCTTAGTGGGATCTGACTAGATAAGGGAGGTGTCACTTGCCCATCCATGTATACCTCTTAGTTGTCTCAGTTCTGACTTCAGTAATAATCCTAAATGCAGTCTTGGTGCATCACAGAAGAACAGAATAATCATGGTTGGAAAAGGCCTCCTAGATCACCAAGTCCAACAATCCCCTCATCAACAAAAAAACCTGAATACCTGATTAATTGAAAAACACAAAATAATCCTCTCCATGCCTGTCACTCTAGCAGGTCACAAAGTGCCGTGTGCTTCTTAAGCACCTCCAGGGATGGTGACTCAACCACCTCCCTGAGAATGCCATTCAGAGTGCCTCACCACTCCTTTTGCAAAGATTTTCTTCTGAAGATCTAATCTAAACCTCCCCTGCCTCAACTTCAGACCATTGCCTGCCCCTGGTTCTGTCATTAGTCACAAACGAGAAGTCAACACCCACCTCTCTACCACCTATTTTAGAGGGTAATGAGATCGATCCTCAACCTCCTCTTCTCCAAACTAAACTACTCCTCATACGACTTGTTCTCTAAACCCTTCATGAGCTTGGTAGCTCTCTGAGGGGCCCAGAACTCAACACTATACTCAAGATGAGGTCTCATGAGGGCTGAGTGTAGGGCCACTGTAATTTCCCTTCTGCTGATTCCTGATTCAGGCCAGGATCCTGTTGACCTTCTTGGCCACCTGGGTGCACTGCTGGCTCGTATGAAGACAGCTGTCTACCAGCACCCCTAGGTCCTTTTCTCCTGGGTAGCTTTCGAGCTATTCATCCCCCAGCCTGTAGGGCTGCCTGGGATTGTGACTGAAATGCAGGACCTGGCACTTGGCCTTGCTGTACCTTATGCAATTGGCCTCAGCCCATCGATCCAACCTGTTCACATCCCTCTGATGGAGATCGACTGGGCATTTTCCCCTTTGTCACCTTTCTTTTGCCATTCTGCTGCTGTCCTGTTCACGTAGACTTTCTGATAATGCCTTCATTTTAAACTTTTTGATGTTTCCTGCTTTTCTTCTCTGTTGTCTCTTTCTTTGTCTGTGTGTAAGAGATGCCTTTGTCAAATTAAAAAGAACTGCTAGACTGAGTGTGTGGAGTATTTTAAGAAAGCTTTTCCATAAATCTGAAGCTTTGGGGAAGGTCTCAAATGGACTCTGGCACTGAGGAGACGCTGTTAAAATGTAAGATTCTGTGTTCTTTGAGAAGTATCATTGTCCCAAGTTAGAATCTGGAAGTCATGGCAGAACAAAAATGCAACAGCCTGTAAAACACAACCTAGATATTGGAGATAAACTTTGCTCCACCTAACGGGTAGGTACTAAAATGTCCTGTAAAAGAAGAAATTGTCTCAATTGTAAAGCATGGTAGCACGGATTCAAGAAGTCCCTTCACGGTGGCAGCTTCCTGAAGACAAGATGTGGCTGGTGCTGAGCACTGCAATGCAGCTGCCCTGGTCTCAGGGTATCACTAAGCAAGGGATGGAGGGTTGGATCTTTGTGGAGAGACAGAGTCCTGGCTTTTACCTTCTGCCTGCCTGATGGCCCAGGACAGTGAGGGAGAAGTTTCCCTGAAAGTGGTAGAATCTCACAGAGTCTCACGGTGCTAGTGTCCAGTCTGTGGCAGGAATAGGATGGTGGAAAACTTCCTTCGTGAACTTGACTTCAAACCTGGGCTCCCCCTGTGACCCTTGGAAACCTGTCTGGTGACAAAATGGGGTTCATTACTACGACAGAACATTATAGCTGTGATGCATGAAGACACACAAGCACAGGCTCTTCTCTAACCTGCTCAGGCCAGAAGCCAAGAAAACGGAGAGGGAGCTGGAAGCAATAAGCCGAGCAGGAGTGAGAAGTAGTCTCACTTGTTGGGTTGGTTTTAAAAAAAAAGAAAGAAATTGAAAAATGTTGATTTGAAACCAATTTGCTTCAAAGAGCAAAGTGATTAAAGCACAGCTGTAACTGGAGTCTCGTTAGAAGTGCCAACACAGCACAGGCCAACAGAGCAGGTGCTGGTAGCAGAGTAGCTGTAACAGCATGGACTTCAGCTGCTAGACAGGACACGGCTATAAGTTCTCTGCTCAGGTCTTTGCAGTTAAAGAGCAGAGGAGCTGTCTGTCCCTTGCAGGGAGTGGTTTGTACTGATTAACTCATTTGTCCTACTGTCAGCCTGGATGCCATTGCCAAATACTGCATTTCTGCAGAAAACGGTCAGAAATCTGCGAAATCCTGCACCAATTAACTGTTCAACAGCTATTGTGAGCAACTGCTGGTCTGCATGCTCTGACTGCAGTGACTTTAGCTGCTTGCTTGTAGTCACTGGTGAATGTACTGGTCCTCAGCTGTACTGACCAGCCCTTGGGCTTGAAACTGAAATCTAGACTGTAAACAAAATCCCTTTCAACTATCTTGTAATCCTGTTTTTTCAAATGTTTTGATGCAATTAACATCTGTTAGTGTTTATTATTACTCAGGTTTTCCTTTTAACACAGCAGTGCCTTGCTAATGTAGTCATGTGGATTCTTGGCTTATTGTTGTTTTCTTATTAGTGTGCTGACTAGAGCCTGGTTTACAGGATTTACTGTTTTGCTAGATTATTTATTTATATGCAAGTAAATTATAAATAGATAAGCTCTTATGCTCATGAAAGTTCTGACACACAGTGTTGCATTAGATTCGCATCCTCTCTGTCCAAAATGCAAAATAATAATAAATACTTGTGATCAAATTGTAGAAGCTTAGTCCTTCGTATTTAGATACAACTAAAGAAATCCCGTTCATGTCAACAAGTCTATAGGCATGAGTATAAAACACAGGTTCTGCAAGCAGCAAGTTCTAAACTCCTCTGTACAGTGACGTGTTTGAAGAGTAGCTCTGTGTTCTACACAGAACCAAGAATGTTATGGGTCGGAAGGGACCTCAAACATCTAAGTCCATCCCCCCCTGCCGGAGCAGGGTAAACCTACAGCACTCGGGTTACCCAGACCATCTCCCTTCCAAGTACAAACCAGGCCCACTCCTGCTTAATCTTCAGGAAACAAGATCGAGCTGGTGGCATGGCTACAGACTCCCCAGCACCCATAGATGAGTGGAGATGACCAGTCTGCAAAGCATTAACTTGTCATAGCAGCAGAATTAATCATTAGTCCTAGCCTGTGTGGAAAAGACCAAACAACTGCTGCACAGCCAGACTGAGTTCATCAGACTACTCCCAAATTATTTTCTCTGACTGCTGTCACAACTGTTTTCAAAGCCAGATGAGTTCTTTGGGGCATTTGTGGACTTGATATTTACTGTTTTACTGTATTTGCCTCATTCACTGAGACTAGAACCTTGAAGTGCTCTAACGAAAACACCCCATCTCAAAATAAGGAAACCTCTCTACATGAGAGAAACCCCTTACATATAAATCTAAAATTATAAGGAGCCGTTTCTGTCAGCAGAATGGTCAGTTCACAGCTACAAAAGACAAGCAGAAGGATTTTAAATGCAAGAGTACTAAATGTGAGCTTCATTAAACCCCAGTACAAGAGAGACAGTCTACAGAGAATGCAGGTAGTAACCCAGTGTAGAGGGGTGACTGTCATTGTCTGTAGGCATCTGGTCACTGTTACCCTGCTGTACAGGAGTAAAACAGGTGTGTCAGTAAAGCTCTTGTTGCACAGGGTTTTTTGATATAAACACAAGTTCTGCATTTACCAGGAGCACTAGGGCTGCCATGGAAAAGAGCAAACAAAGCCCCAAATGGCAGTGTTTGTTAAGCTTTGCAGTCTATCTCCAACTTGAAGAGCAGTGATGAGAGTCAACAATGCTGAGGCCCTTCCACCACCCACAGAGGAGGGTCAGAGACACTTCTGCCTCCCTTATCACTTCCTGTCTGGCCACCTGCTCATCCTTGAAGATTTGTCCCTTCAGGTTTACAGCTACCCAACCAGTCCTCCTCTGCCCTTCCAGCCTGAAGCAGTGGTGACTTCCAGGGTCAGTTTTGGTGCTGCTTGGCTCGGGTAAAGCAGCAGATGGTTCTTCTGGCCCATGATACCAAAGGGATGGGCGACCAGCAAGCAAGTCCTTCTCATCTTGAGAGCTGGAAAGGGTAATTCCATGGGAAGTGTCACTCGGTGCGTATCTAGCAAGCCCGTACCAAATGTGCCTATTAAGCCAGTAGTTCCTTTAGTCATTTCTCAATGAAAGCAAACTTTCTTGATTAAAGGATCTACAAAAACATCAGATTCATTCTCAATTGTAACCAGTAAATTTATGGGGCAGTAAAATTCCTCAGCAATGGTAACAAAGAAGGAATATGTGCAAAGCTGCACTCCTAATCCGATTATTGGAAAGACTGGCTTGATTTATTTCTGAAAATCTTAGGGTATTTCAGCCCAAACTCTCAGCATGAAATACTTGTTCCTGTGGTTAAAATCTGTAAAGTAATAGCTGAAAATGGAAACCAGCAGGCAATGGTGTCCCATGGGAAATGCAACCATTTTTACTCATACATTCAGGGAGGCCATGCCTGAACAACTGAAAGGGCTTGGGGTGTTCATAGGGTCCCACTGTTGAGCTGTGCAAGTGCATGACCCTTCTAACAGCGGCCTTGCTCTCCCTATTTTCTGCTCGTGCTCACACTCGGTGAGCTTCATACACCATGCTAGAATGATTTCAACTCTTTGAGCTATCTGCTTCCTTCCTTTTCCCAGATACTGTTTTAAGGCAGAGGATTGACAACCTGAAACACAGTTTAGCCTGCATTTGTTCAACATTCATTTTCTATTAGTTTGTAATGTTTTAACCTACACAAGGCATGAGAAGGACATCTGAAGGAACTTTCATCTTAGATCTGAACTGGTGCATCGCAACCATACAGTTCTTCTCTTCTGCACATTTGCTGCAGTTCTTTTTACCCCATCCCCCCAAAAGAAATTCCTTCTGCCTAAGAGCCCTTGATCCCACAAAGACCTGTCCACAGTTTATTCACAGCGTAGCCCTTCTCATTTTAGTGGGAATACTTCATGCTGAGTGTCTGTTCTTTCTTCACAGGTCATAACACTTGATGACCTTGAAGGTGTTTTGCAACCTTGATTCTATGATTAGGCTGATGCTCACCTACATTCCTGGGTTCTCTAGAGCAGCCCAGGCAGGAACATGGCCAACAGGCAAGTCAGATTGTTAAGACTCGCTGCTATTTTTTTTATTATCCAGCTGGAGACAAACACAACCATTTCAAATCTTTACTTCTCCATGAGTGAAGCAAAAACCCAGGGTCTGAGAGTGGGAGGCTGTGTGTGGGAATGTGCGTTGCATCTGTGACTTTGTAAAGTAATTTTAGAGACTTTTTTTTATAACAATTGAGAAGCAACTGTGTGGGTGGTGTAGAAGACAGGGAACTGTGAAGACCACATGTTCAGCTGTATTCCACTGTAAACAGAGCGATAGTCAGTAAACAGTATCTCTGAGGAGAGTAATTAATAGGCACATGAGAAGAGATGGAGAAGGAGATGGATTCTGCCGCAGCGCACATCAAAGGGTAGGCTGGACAGTGAGGAGGCCACACAGCTGCCTGGACATGCAGCAGGAAATGTAATGCAGTGCAATGAGCTCAAAAGAGGAGTGAAGAGGTAACATAGTGAAAAAGAAGCCCTAAAGTAACAGGAACGAGCAACTTGCTCTGCAAGGAAAGAAAGCAGAGAGGTCTATGTCAGGTCAGCTTTTTCTGCTGAAGGGTCGAGTGATTGGAAAGAGTGGTAAGATAACACAGTAGATACCTCAAAATAAGATAAAGGAGTGTCCAGGGTTAGGAGAAACAGGTTTTGGAATCACCTTTCCTTTCCTTTTGTTCCCAACATAATATCTGTTCTGCTTTAGACTGTGCGGGAGGCAGGAAGACCTCCACCCTGATGAAGTTTTCTGCTGCTCAGAAAGACTGAAGCAATTGGCAGCCCATGGCCCACTTGGATGAACAAAGGCAGTGTCTCCAGGCAGGAGCCATGGAAGTATCTGGAGCTGAGGACAAGGTTTTGAGAGGGGGTTTGTGACTGGTTTAGAGGGGGGTGCAGGGGGTGACCCCACAAAAGACTCTGCTAATGGATGAGCAGTGGCGCTCCCCCTTTTCCTCTCCTGGAGTCCTGTGGGACAGCTGGATGGCCCTGGCCAGGTCTTCATTCTACCCCACTCGGCAGGGCTGGAAAGCCACAAACACACCCAGAGCCAGGCTCTGGTGGTGGTGGGGTACAGTGGCAGCATGCAATGTCTGCTGCCAGTCAGCTTCAGCTCTGTGCCATGCTGGAATAAGCCATTAAATGCTGTGCTGACAGAAAGACCCATGTGGCAAAGCAGGCAAGCAGAGAGAGAAACCAGCAGAGCTGACTCCTCCCCATGTCAGGCAGAACAGAATCACACTGACCATCACAAGCCTGAAGATACCAGAGTGGTAAGCAAAGAGAGAGGAAAACCCCCAAAAGCCCCAGACTGTGAAGGAGCAGGGTAGGTCTCTGCTGGTTTGCTGCCCTGGCTGTCTCTGTGTTCTTGCCACATGGCTGGGCCATGAGGCCACCCTCATCCTGATTTATGGAACAGCAGGAAAAGGGGCTGATGACATGCTCAGTGCTGAGAAAGAAACCAGGATGCTTGAGGAGGAGGAGAAGGAAGCCTGGAAGGATGTTTACTGTTTCAGCTTGGCAGAACTGTCTTCAGCAAGAAAGCTGAAGATTTTAACCCTTAAACCTTTGGCAGAATGTTAGGAAATTAGGATTTGGAGTGTCCTAGGGGTGGGTTTCCCCTTGTTGCTACTGCTGTACTGTGCTCTGTGTGTCCCTCTCCCCAAGGGACCCGACCTGAATCCAAAGTCTGCTACAGAATACTTTGCCCATTTCCTTTCTCAGAATGTGTGTGATGGCACTGTGACGGAGTTCGTGCTTTGCTTGTGTCACCTGCTTGGGCCTTCTTTTTTCTGTGCTTTGATATAGGTTTAATAAACTATTTTGTTTCCCCAAGCTGTTTTTCTCTTGCCTGACAGATTCTATCTGAGACCCCTCGAGACCTGGCTGCCCTTCCATTTTGGAATGTCTTAACCCCGGACAAGGAGCAGAGTAGGAGTCACTGAAATGGATGGTCATTCACTGTCATCCTCCTGCCTTTTGCTCTGACTGAAAGCTGTGGCAGCTGGCCACTTTGACAAAATAAATGACATCCTCTATTTCCAGTACAAATGGGATATTCCCAAAGAATGGGGGCAAGGAACTTCTCTGTAGGGAGGAAAAGAGTTCCTTCTCTGTTCTCTATCAAGAAACAGACTCCATAATGTACATACCTGGCTTTATATGGGGTTTGTAATGTCCCCACCTCTGGGACCAGCTGTTTTCACCAATGCTCTGCTGGAAGAGAAATCCAAGTTCAGATTTGGAGCAGATGCTCTTTTTTATGTCTCTCAAAGAGTACACAGGAACCCAAGAAAAACAAATTAGAGAAACCAAGGCCAAGCAGTTTGAGATTCCCAGTGTCTTGGGTGTCTTTATTGTGAATTTCTGTTAGTGTCATCAGTGGGGAAAGTTTTAGACTAAAAGCAGGTGGATCCAGACTAGATAAAACAAGTATGATTATGAGTGTGATGGGACACCAGCACAGGATTGGCCCAGTGGCAGTGGTAGATAGCCCATCTCTGGAAGCATTCATGGTTGGTTTGGCTGAGCAACATGATCTAGCTGAAGATGCCCCTGTTCAGTGCATGTGATTCTGTGAAACATACCCTGTCTTCTTGCATGTGCTGTCCTCTTGGGTTTGACACGTGATCTTTGGGAACTGAGGAGTGCCACAGCTTCTCTCATGCTTCTGGCTAATGTGTCAGGGACCATGCAGGAACTTCTGTGGGTCACACAAGGTGGGGAAGTACTCTGCATTCTAGCACTCTGATTTCCAATTGATATGGAGCTGATGGCTTACTCCACAACACAGAGTTAAACCGCTTTCCCAGATGGAGAGTGGCGATAAATAACTCACAGGGCAGTAGTCTGGTCCTAAGCACAAATCAAAGTAGATTTGTCCTTATGGATCCAGAACAGATACACATCTCTGTAAAACATATCTGTGATGATTAGGGGCACCATGTATGTCTCCCATCCATTCCCTTTGCAAGCTGAAAAATAGAATTCCTTAGGAAAACTGCTCAGTTTCTGTCAGTGTGAAAAACAGTGCTGCTTGAACCACTCCAGTGACACAGAACTGGCATTCTGTTACTTTGCTTGTTAGTGTGCAACTGGTGCATGTGAAAGCAGGGTAGTTAGTGTTGCTGTGACACGAATCACAGTCTAGCTGTAGCCAGCTCCAGAGACACTCAGAGACTGCATATAGATCAGTTCCCTGCACTCATGATGTCTTGCAGTAGTCATGACATGGATTTGGAATTGTACATTTTGTAGTCCTTCCACTTGTTTAGGAAACAGAGGCAAACTTGTTGCACCCCACCTGCCTGCTCTATTTTATTTATTGCTTTGTGAGCCACAATATAAGTGTTTACACTCCAGTGCAACAGTTTGGCTGGATTTTGTGCTGGCAGCCCATAGATAGCCTGAGTCTAAATAAAGAGGGTGACTGCTGTCAGGTTCCATGCTAATTCTCAGCTGGGCATGGTGATGTCAGCTACCTGGGGACACACCAGCCTTGCCCAGTGCTACCAGCTTCTGCCAGGGTCCTTTAAAGTGCTCAGTGTCAGATCCTCACAACTCACTGTTAATTTTCAACCAACTTATAAAAGAATCTTGTAATGTTTTTTCTGTCCTAATTTGGATTGAATCGATTATAATTGTTGTCAGGGTTGTTTTTTCATTTTGAGCCTCACTCAGCTTCTATCAAAAGCTGCTGGGATTTCTCTCTGACTTCAACGGAATTAGGGTTTGGCCTTTATTTGCTGATTTCTGCACATTTTGTTTCCAGGGGATATGTATGGAAGCTTTCCGTTACCTCCTGCCTTGGAAACGGGACACTGACAACCTTGTTATCTCTGGGAGCTTGTTGGATTCAGATTGGTTCTGTCAGATCATGAGTAAATTTGTTCAGTGGAAGGTTGCTAATGAATTATCTATGTTTGATCCTCAAATTGAAATTTACCTGTTTGTTTTGCACTTGAGATTATCACTCCATGGTTTTATCTGAAATCTAAAGCAATGACCTATTTTACCTGACCTATGGATTAGGAGTTTGTGTCAGCTTCAGAAAACTTCAAGAAGTTTTGGATCTCATGTTATGCCAAACCTTACAGATTTGCGGGCACTGAGACAATTTTCATTGTTTCTTGAGACTTTCTGAAATTTGCGAAGTGTCTTCTGTAGTTTTCACTGAGGTACATACCTTCCAGTGTAGCCAATGCCAATTTATTTACTTCCATTAGACTTCTAGGTGATTTAATTACCTCAAATTATGGAAAGTTTATTGCAACCTAAGGTTACTTTACCTCAGTAATTAAAATTTGTTCTTCATCTCTTGTACGACTTTCTTTCACTCTCAAGTCACTAGATGTTGCTCTGCTTTCACTTCTGTGCCTGTTATTGGACTCTGTAACTCCAGAGTATCACCCAACTTTTTCTTCTCTACCATCTTCAGTCGGGTCTGTATTTTCAGAAGTCCATTAATTTATAAGTCTAGTATTTATATTTTCAGAATTTGGATTTGTCAAGGGGTTTATCCCAAGACTAAAATAACCAATTAGTTTAGTTAATGAGCTAAGTGGTTCAGAAACCACTACTTTTTGCAGGCAAGAAATGAAACTAACTCAATTTGGAGAAAATCAGTGAGACACATTTAATTCACCCCATGCAAAACCCCCCACAAGAAACCCCACATGAAGACATATGGAGATTAATCACATCTTCTTACGTAACTCAGCCAAAATGCAGTCTCCAAGTTTGAAAGGGAAGAGACTTCCAGCACTTCTTGCTCCGAGTGAAAATGTGGAGTCTGTTTAACCTATGCACACATCTGTCAGTATCAGCAGGCATTTTTAAAATGTACTTTAAGCACAGTCCTTGGGTGCCAGTTCTTCTTTTCCAGAGGATGAGGGACAAAGTCTCTGAGTTTCTGGAGTTCAGACAGAACCTTCCTTCTGCTGATCCTTGAGGGACCACTCTCTTTCCATTCACCACATTCCCAGGGCATGATGACTGGCATGTTCAGCACAGTGCCATGTGTGTCCTCTCCAAACACAGATGAAAAGTGAATTAGGAGTTGGAAACATGACACTAAAGTTCTAACCCCTTTGTTTCTGTTTGCAGAGGCACACAAACTCAGCTTGTAATTGGAAGTCAGAATATCACAAGTTGCCACAGATATCTTCCAGTGCCTCAAGCAAGAAATCTAAAGTTTCAGACTACAACAGGTTTATACCAATGGCATTTGGAAATGTCAGTGTCATATAAAGTATTTTCATTGAAATTTCTGTGGTTCACACTCACTTGCAGTCCTGAAAGACCTTTTACAAAATCAGTCTATTCAGAGTCCGGTGTCTAATGCACATTGGCCTCAAAGAACATTTCCATTTTACCCAGGAATGGCAAGACTAAACCTTAAATAAGCAGGCAATGCCAATATAAGGCTAACAGTAAAGACATAAATTTTTAAAGAGCCAACTTCTGAGGATTTAGAATCATAAAATCACAGGGTTGGCAAGGGACCTGCAAAGGTCATCTAGTCCAACCCCCTTACAACAAGCCAGGCCATCACTCACTGGACCAGATTGCCCAGAACTCCATCAGCCTGACCCTGAATGTCTCCAGGGATGGGGCCTCCACCACCTCTCTAGGCAGCCTCTTCCAGGGATTCCCCACCCTCAGATTCAAGAACTTTTTCCTCATGACCAGCCTAAGTCTACCCATTTCCAGCTTAAAACCATGACCCCTTGCCCTGTCATTCCCTGCCCTTGTGAGCAATCTAACGCAGTCTTCTAGCAGCCCATTTCAGGGATTGGAAGGCCACTATAAGGTCCCCCTGGAGCCTTCTCTTCTTCAAGCTGAACAACCATTACTTCCTCAGCCTCTATTTCATGACTCAGCTTTATTTTAATGGCCCAAGTTTAAGATAATTTTGTCAGATCGGTGTTTTCATAGAATGGGGGAAGAGCAGCTGGAAAGCTGCTCGACAGGAAGACACCTGGGGGTATTGACTAATCATCTGCTAAAAATGAGCTAGCAGTCTGCTCAGGTAGCCAAGAAGGCAAATGGCTTCCAAGCTTGTATCAGAAAGTGTGGCCAGCAGGGGTAGGTAAGTGATTGTCCCCCTGTACTGGGCACTGGTGAGGCCACCTTGAGTACTGGCTTCAGTTTTGGGTCCTTCACTACAAGAAAGACCTTGAGGTGCTGTAGTGGGTCCAAAGGGCAGCAGGGTTGGTGAAGGTTCAGGAGAAGGAACCTAGTGAGGAATGGCTGGGGAGCTGGGGTTGGTTAGTCTGGGGTAAAAGGAAGCTGGTGGGAAACCTTATTGCTCTCTACAGCTATATGAAAGGAGATTGTACAGAGGTGGGGGTTGGTCTCTTCTCACAAGGAACACATGACAGGACAAGAGAAAATGGCCTGAAGTTGCACCAGGGGAAGTTTAAGTTGGACATTAGGAAAACCTTGTTTATAGAAAGGGGGTTCAATTGCCATGACTGGATGTGTTTAGAAGTTGTATAGTGCTGCAGCTTAGGGAGTTCAGCAGTGGGCTTGGGACAATTGGGTTAATGGTTGGACTCAATGATCCTGAAGGTATTTCCAACCTAAACAATTCTGTGATTCTGTATTCTGGAGTAAAACTCCATTAATCAATCTAAAACCAACACAAACTCTCATGGAAGTATACAAAAGACTTTGAAGCCAATGGTCTTCTAATTAACCCATTTTTTTAATGTGTGACAAGTTGACTTAAAACTTTATATGCATTTTTACTTGATTTTTACATTGTTAAAACAGGAAGACTTGTCTTCTCACTTTTGAAATGGTCTTAGTGAGACTAGACAAGTTTAGCGATAGTTTAATTTTTTTAATATGAAATATTATTGTAACATTTGGTTTTCTGGCCTCATTCTTTATTTACCACATTTTTTTATACATCTGCCCCAATTTACTACATTTTTTGGACATCTGTCCCTGTCTTTTTTAATCAAATATTTATCTTCAGCAGCTGAAAGAGCAGCCTCATTTGTTTTAATTAAAATAAGACCACCAAGCTGGGATCATTTCCGTAGCTCTTCCGTGGCTTGCACAAGCAGACAATAGATCTTATGAGGTTTTTCTGAGGGTGGCCTATTGACAGACTTTCCCCATCACCCCCATCCTTACATCCTTTTCTTTTGCACCAGGGTTATTTTTGGATAGAGCAATATAATCAGAGCCATATTCCAGATAAAGAAACTTTCTTACAGTTAACACACGCGAAAGATCATGTTGTCTTTCATTTGGTGACTCATTGTAAGAAATCATTTTTTAATTTGTGGCTTCTGGGATGGAATTATCACTGACACAGAACACAGGAATTGCCACAGCAATAAGGCTTCAAGTCAACATGCTGATCCCAACATGAGCAGCAAGCGCTTAAGGAAAAGCTCTAGAAATACAGCTGAGGAATAGTCCCCTGACCAAAAACACTGTTTTCACTTTTCATCACTAGCTCATGCCTATTTCATATCTTTTTAAAATTCTTTTCCTTGAAAAAAGGAAAGAAAAAGGAAGCATTTTTTCCAATGCACAATGTTCTGTCTTATTGCACAGGGCTCACAGTAATGTTCTCATGTAGATTGGTTCTGTATTTATGAGATTTGAGTAAAACTGACTCAGAATTGCAAGGGCAAAGTTTTCAAAAGTGGATGCATCTATTAAGAGCACAAATGTAAATGAAAAGTTGATCCGTAAGTTGTCCTATACCAATAACTATTATTTAAGTAACTTCTGCAGTCAACTGTATTATAGTTACAGTGTTGTGCTATAACTTTCTAAGACCTTGATATTGCCATAAAAGAAAAGAATCAATTATGTAGCTGGCAGTAAATATTCAATCACTTCCTTGCAAAATACCGAGCCAGGAGACGCATTATTGATGAGTCAATTGACCATCAGAGGGCACTGGGGAACCTTGATTTTTGTTGCAGCTTTGCCACTGAATTGAGGATGACCTTCATAAACTGTAAATTCTCTTTTGAAAAGCATTTTAAATTAGATAGTACTGTAAAGTATCTCGGATTTTATGCTAATTGCTTACAGTGGTTGGTGAAATCAGAGTTAAACTAATTTAAGGGAGACTTTATGAACTAGAAAGATTATGAGCTCGTAAAAGAGATATTAATTCCAGTCTGGAGACTGCTTGCCAGTGTCATTCTAAATTAATTGCTAATGGGTTACTCTTAAAAGTGGAATGCAGCTGCAAGAGTATCAGGCTCGTATGAAACTTGATTTTGCTAATTGCTCATTTTTACTTTGTCTAGTGAAGGATTTCTAAATAGCAAAGAAATCTGAGGCTGTTTCTGGCAAGGATATTTTTGATCACAAAAAACTTACTATAGTCTAAATGGCAGGATTCACACACTCATTATAACCTTCTAAGCTTTTCTTTTTTCCTGTAAATCTCTGAGAAGAGAAAAACCTTTACAAATATTTCTTGTATTCCTTTTAACAGGCAAAAAAAGCCAACTGGGTTTTTAGAGCCAGTGACACCCAAAAAGGATTGATTAACATAAAGTTCTACTAACCCCCAAATCTTGAGTGGTTGGAGTTTTGGTGGAGTGTGTTATCTGGGAGACAATTCAGGCCAGGTCAGAGACTGAAAGGCTTTACTTTATAGTTCAGGGCACAGGGTGGGCACAGATTTTTACACGAGTTTTATTACAATATATTACAGAAAATAGTGCTTCAGAAGGCTAGTCACATCCCGGACTGCATCAAAAGCAGTGTGGCTAGCAGATTGAGAGAGGTGACTGCCTCTCTGCTCTGGTAAGATCTCACCCAGAGTCCTGCATCCAGCTCTGAAACCCTCAATGCAGGAAGGACATGGACCTGATGGAGTGGGTCCAGAGGAGGTCACAAAAAAGATCAGGGGGCTGGAGCACCTCTGTTACCAGGACAGGCTGAGGAAGGTGGGGATGTTCAGCCTGGAGAAGAGAAGGCTCTGGGAGGAGGGGACCTGAGAGCTACCTTCCAGGGGGCTACAGGAAGGCTGGAGAGAGACTGTTTACAAAGGCCTACAGTGATAGGACAAGGGACATTGATTGGTTTCACATTAGGGAAAAGCAGACTGAAATTGGATGTTAGGAAGAAGTTATTTCGCAGGAGGGTGATTGAACANGGGGTGGGGGAAGTGGGGGGTGATGACTTTGAGGGGGAATTTGTGACTGGTTTTGAGGAGGGGTGCAGAGAGCCTTCTTATTTGCCCTGCACTCCAAGAAAAGATGCTGCTTGACCAGTCTCTCTCTCAGGTCTTCCCCTTTTCCTTTCCCAGAGTCCTGCGGGCTGGCCAGCTGTCAGGTCTATCCCAACCTGGAGGGAGACCCTATCCCACCTCCCTCGCTGCAGCTGGAATGGACACCACTGCCTGCCCAGAGCTGGCTGCAATAGAGAGGCACTGGAGTGTGATGGCAGGATGCTCTGTCCCCAGTCTGCCGCCAGAATGGGTGGCACCATGCCGTGCCTGAGTGAGCGGCAGTATGGAACCCAGAAGAGCCTTTACTGTTTCAGCTTGGCAGAACTGTCCACGCAGGATGTGCTGTGTTGTAACTCTTAAACCTTTGGCAGAGTGTTGCGAAATTGGGGTTTCCCCTTGTTGCTACTGCTGTACTGTGCTGTGTGTGTCCCTCTCCCCAGGGGACTCGACCTGAATCCAAAGATCACTACAGAATGCTTTGCCCATTTCTGTTTCTCAGAATGTGTGTGACAGCACTGAGACTGAATTCCTGTTTTGTTTGTGTCACCTGCTTGGGCCTTTTTCTTTCTGTGCTTAGATACAGGTTTAATAAACCATTTTGTTTCCCCAAGCTGTTTTCTCCTGCCTGATAGATTCTATCTGAGACGCCTTGAGACTGGCCTGCCTTTCTGGGATATTGATATAGTTGAGGCTGTCAGGGGGAGTTGGACTCTGTGACCTTTGGAGGTCCCTTCCAACACAGGCAATACTATGTTTCTCTGATGTGTAGCTAAAAAAGTCCATTCTGATCAGACTTGGTGCAGTGGAAAACAGTCTTCCAAGACAGTACAGTTACACTGGTCTGAAATGTGGTAAAATAAAACCTGAAGAGCACCATCCCTGCAATCTTGGATGAGAAGTCATGCTGTCGAAATACCTGACCTGCATCAGAGCTCCACTTCTTTCTTCTGATTCTCAGACAAGGCTTTGTAAGATTGCCTTTTCAATATAGGCATGCAAGGAATTTTCTTCTCAGTTCAATGGTAGTGAGTGGTACTCACATTAGAGAACAGTATGTATCGCAGTGATCAGCTGTTACATTATTTATTTCATTACTTTATTCTACCTGATAGTGTAACCCTTTTGAATCAGTCCCTGGGTTCAGTAGAAATGCAAAGCACTACTTTATATGAAGCTGGAGACTCAGACAGAATTTTTTGAAATAGCTGGAACCTACTCAAAGTATTTTTTGGTGTAGAGTCCTGTCACAAGAGAAGAAAATTATAAACTTATATTTTAATTCCTACAATGTTAATTTCAAAATGCGAAACCTATTACTCATTGTCAGACCCAAAAAGCATAGTCCTGGCCTTGTGAATATCAGTGACCAAAGAACCAGTTGATTTGAAAAGATGTCAGACTGGTACCAAAGTACCTGGGATTTTACCCTCTCAAAAGAAGAATATGATTGACACCTTCCCCGATTGATCCCTTTTTTCAGATGGGCATGATCTGCATCATACTGTGATACATGAGTGTTTTGGTTGTGGCCATTTGGGCAGTGCAAATATTAAGTGCTAGGGCGATCTGAAAAGAAAATCTGCTACAGCAACTCTAAGCCTTGGGGGGAAAATTGCATTAATTTCAAAATTTGAACAGCACAAAATTAGAAAATTTTAGAAGTTTAACATGAACAAAGAAGACTTTCAAGAGTACAGAAGCATCATCCAAGACTTGTGATCCAACAGATGCTTGATTGCAATGAAACGTAGATACAGTATTTTATATGGTACAATACATACAAAAATACATAAGAGTACACCAGGAGTATCTGCAACTACTTGGTTTCCAAGTCTAGAAATGTATTAGTACACGTGTCGTCTATTGAGGGGGAACAAAGAATTCCATCATAAGTGAGTTGTTTAACATACTCCGTGTTTCATAAACTACTGGTAGACACAGCATTACTGTAATATCTTGGTTGAGAAATCAGGCACTCAGGGATTGGAAAATGCAACACAGGTCAAACCACAGTCATAATTGTCCCCTTTTCTTGCTTGTGCATGAAAACATGAGATTGGATGTTCTACTGATTCAGATCAGGGGCCTGAATGAACTGAATAGGATTTAAGAGTCCTGAGCAGCCTCACCTTGGACTTCCACACCCTACCTCTGCTCATGAGCTTAATTTAATCTCAGCCTATTCAGTTTGTGCCTGAGTTATGTTGTAGGTGTGCCCACAGCTTGGCCATGGATCCTGCTGCTCAGCTTATGGTGGGGCTAACTTCCCAGCTTTATCTTGGCTCTGCCTGTTGCTACAGTCCTGCCTGGGGGTTCCTGAGTTGGAGACTACCTGCCTTGACTCTGCAGACTTGTTTGGTATTTGGACCTTTACTTAACACTTGCTGCCTTCCCTGCTCTCTTGCTCTGGTATTGTGGGCAGAGCGTTCACTGATGAGGGTTCTGCCATGCTTGTCCTTTGGCATAGGCCAGCTCTTGCTGTACTCTCGCCACTTATACTTTATGTTACTTCTAAAGAGTGTGGCTTTTCTATAAAATCCTACCTTCCCCAGTGTCATGGATTGAAAACCCTAATGACATTTTAAACCAATTAATTTAGCTAAAGTGCTAATAGGCAGGAAGAAGAACAACACAGGGAGGGTTTGAATAAAACACTTAGGAATTGCACTAATTTAGGCAGAAAACTAAACTTAATTGGGGAAAAAAACCAACAAAACAAGACAAACACACAAAGAACATGGGGATTCATCACAACGTTCTCACATAACTGAGACATCCCACAGTTCCTGCTTCTGTAGAACCATGATATCCCTGAAGCTCCAGCTTGTGTCTCTCAGAACAGAGAACTGGATTGAAAATGCCCACTGACACTAAGTGCATTCCTCTGAAATGCCAGCTCCCACAGCCATGAACAAAGAGATAACTCTCTCCATTTCAGCAACCCATGGAAATTCAGATGAAGCTTTCTTTCCACTGACATCCAAGGTTCCACGCTGTCTGGAGACCACGAATTTCCAAGGCAAGATGGTTGCCACATGCAGCTCAGTGCTGTTGTGTGTTCCCTTCATAGGACACACAGAAGAAGAAGCCATTCATGGAGTCAAGAAGAAGGGAGAGTGGCAGAAACCCAAAACTGGATCTCCAAACCTCCTCTGTATGCAGAAAACACAAATCCAGCTTACAGATTTTGCTTACAGCTTTCAAAACCGTAACAATCAGCAATGTTAGAGACCAAGCCTGCATTCAGAATTTGCAGTGATAGATCATTGGGTGAAAGATGAAAATCAATCACAACTACTGCAGCAATATGATAACTAGTACTAACGAACAGTGTGGTAAAACTGATGTCTTTAGGTAAAAAGTAACATCCTGCAAACCTTGAAGAATATTTTTGAGTGATAATTTGATTGAGACTTTATGAAGCAATTTGGTTGCCTCTTTGTTTAGTAAATATGTTTAAAAGGATTTCTAGGCTTCAGTTACGAAAACTGAGATTTATTTTAGCAAAAAGAAATTTGGAAGTTTAGAGAGGTGTCAGAAGGACAGGAGTGTTCTGCCTGGGCTATTTGTTCTTTTAAAAGCAACAGAGAATATCAGAAAAAGGCTGAAGCATGTTCAAACTAACAAAGCACTGCATGCTTACGGCCTTAGCTGGTTTCAAACACAGGAGCTGAAAAATCCTGGGATCTTGGAATTTGGTGGTTCCTGTCGATTTCAGCAGGACCAACACCTTACCCGATAGCTAAAACAGAGATGATTCTGCTAAATCAAATGTTTCCAGGGATGACAAAAAACGGTCAGAAAATGTCTCCTGACAAGAATTACAATGCACAGGAGAAACATAATTCACAGAACAGATACTGATCAAAGGCATTCTCATGGATAAAATATGTGCATCCTTTGAACAGCCAAGGAAACTTTAAGAATCTAAGAGTGAGTTGTGCATGTGTAAATCTTAACCTGAGTTCTGTTAGTAGGGCAGAGCTAGAGAGCCATCATCAGTGGTTTTGGCAGTGACAGTGTGACAACTCAGGGCAGTACCCAAGTAGTCTCTACTCGGTTAAAAAAAGTGTATCTGCCATTTTCAAGATGAAATTGCAAAGACATTTTCAGGATTGGAAAAGTTTGCATTGAAGAAGAAAATAAAAAAAGAGGAGAAAAAAAATGTTGTTTAAAGTTTTATATGTAAGGAAAGAGCTGGATTTGTGCCTTTAAAGCAAACCCTCCTGACATTACAAACATAAAAAAACTCATTGTGGCCAAAAGTCACATGTGAGAGGAAGGGGGAGGGAGACCAGTTCACAACCAGGAAATGGTTTCCAGGTGTCTCTCTACTCTGGTACACAACTAAATCACTACAATCCAGTGAAGTCAGGTTTTGTGGTCCCAGTTGTCTTGCTTCTTCTCAGGAGTTTGGACTCATCAGGCCTTATCATAGCCCTTCTCCTGGGCGCAGTGTACACCTTTAGCTCTGGAGCTGTGTTTGAACCATATGACTGAAAAAGGTAGGTCTTCTCAAGTGTGAGCAAGGGAAAAAAGGCGTTTGCTGAAGTCTGCATAGACACTCATGATGATACACACAGAAAGTCAAACAGCAGTTTTTCTAGAGCTGAACAACAAAATCAGCAACTTTGTTTGTCGATGTGTTATGGGTGTAATTGAATGTGACATCCCCTTCCAACACAGTACTCTCTACAGCTGGTGAGTAGGGAGTAAAAGTTCTATTTATTGTACTGTGTTTTTTGTTGTCTGTTCAGGGTTCTGGGTTATTTTTTTTCTTCATCTCTTCTTCCATCTGTAGAAGCATTTCTTTGTTGGATATTATTTGCACTTTTGTTGTGCAAATACAGTAGGAAGAGCTTTCTGAATCCTCTTTGCAACAAGTTAATTAAGAATATAATACAAAAAGCAGTGAGCTTATATATCTTGCACAGAAAGGAAAGTTAGTTTTAAGAATTACTCTTTAGACATTCTCTGTTTGCCTTTTCCTCATGCAAAAGTTTGAACCACTAGCATTAAGCAACCAGAAACACAGTGCTATTATATCGGTATGAGACCACATCATGATGTGGTAGAAGCCCATCCTTCTATTTGGCACTGAAGTAGCTAATTTTACTGTTTTCCAATTAAACAAAATCCACCCAGTATTCAGCAAGGAACATGTTGGTGAATAATAAATGAACCAAAAGTAATTTTATTTTAATTTATTAACTAGTGCCACAAAACAGCATCATTTGCTTAGCTGTGGAAGTGATGACCTGCATTGCCTCCCAAGAGGAGGACCATTTGAATAGCAAGCAGTTCCATTGCTTGGGAAAGTCTGCACAGTGATAGTGGTCTCGTGAGGCAGTAGCAGCTTTGCAGTGCAAAAGATAAACAGATCACTGAGAAGTTCTACTCTTTCAAGTAAGTATTAAACAAATGTGTCTTAGCACAAGCAATCTGAACTGCAGTGTTTGCAGCATATTTTCTAAAACTTCTTCCCAGAAAGAATGCAGAGGCCTTGGAGCAGGCTGCCCAGGGAGGGGGTTAAGGCATTGTCCCTGTAGGGGTTCAACAAATAGGAAGACATGGTGTTTCGGGAGATGGTTTAGTGGTTTGGGGTTGTAGGGTGGATAGTTGGATTTGATGATGTTGAAGATCTTTTCCAACACTGGTGGTTCTATGAGCCTATACTGATACATAGATTCATAGAATGGTTCAGGTTGAAAGGGACCTTCAAAATCATCTAGTTCCAATCCTCCTGCCGTGAGCAGGGACACCCCCCACTAGACCAGGTTGCTTAAGGCCCCATCCAATCTGGCCTTGGACACTTCCAGGGAGGGGGCATCCACAACCTCCCTGGGCAACCTGTTCCAGTGCCTCATTACCCTCATGAAAAATTTCCTCCTGACTTCCAGTCTAAACCTCCCCTCTTCCAGCTTGAAACCATTTCCCCTGGTCCTACCACTCCAAGCCCTTGGAAGCAGCCCTGCCCTAGTTTTCCTGTAGGCCCCCTTCAGGGACTGGAAGGCCGCTTTAAGACCTCCCAGGAGTCTCCTCTTCTCCAGGCTGAACAGCCCCAACTGTCTCAACCTGTCCCCATAGGAGAGGTGCTCCAGACCTCCAATCATCTTCATGGCCCTCCTCTGGACACATCCCAACAGTTCAGTATCTTTCCTGCGTTGGGGGTTCCAGAACTGATACAAAGGGTGAGGGTGGTGGCATGACACCAACAAGACCAACAGGTCTACTGCTGTTACGGAATGGCTGTTGTTAAAAGCCTGTATTGCAGAACAAGTAAACAATAATGTGACATATTGGATCACATTATATTAATCTAACCAGCAAACTATTCTGTCATTATGACCTTTGGAGGTCCATTGATTCCATTTTCTGACAATAACTAACACCCAGATGATAAAGTTCTCCTACATCTTACATCTTGGTACACTGAGTACACCAGCACTCTATTTCCAGTTGATGATTTTGTGAAGCTCTGACACATTTCACCATTGAAGTAGAGTCATGCCTGTGTTTGTATTTTTTTACTAGAACTTGTAATGTTCTAACTCTTAATCTTTCTGTCAGTATGTGAGAAACCCTAAAAAGCTTGAAACTGTAGTCCACCAATTCTATTATCAAAACAAGAAAAAAATATGATTACACCTATCTGAAGCTTTATGACCTTCTTTTTTGTCTAACTACTTAGCTTCTTCCCAAGTCAGACTGTTCAAAATGGTGCATCTTCTCCTGTAACGTATGTTCAGACTCGCCAAGGGAGAAGGGAGTTGTTTTGCAAGTGGCTCACTCTCTTTTAATGAGGTGGAGGACTTGTGACCTCAGTGCATTACGGCTGATGAATGGTGGGATGTACCCACAGATACTCACAAAACACTGTTGAGGGCATTCCTCATCTGCACATGGTATCTGCAGGACCAAGCAGGGTGGGAGAATTTTCTGGGAGTGCAAGAACTGAACTTAGTCTCTGAATGTCTTGCAAAGAAGAAGAGGGAACTCCTCTTCTGGGGTTGGACTACAGGAACAGCCCTTTCCCATGCAGATGATGTGCCTCTGCAAGAGGAGAAATGTTCTTTCTGGGGCCAAGATAGCATTTCTCCAAGTAATTAAGACTACTGCTGAGGGTCAGCCCTTTGCACTCAGCACTGAAGAAGAAAGAATTCTGGGTAAGAAGGTGAGAGCAGGCAGTTTCTTTGCTCATAACATTTAATCCTTAATTTCACTCTCAGCAGAAGAGCCTGCTGGGGCTGCTGTACTCATGTTTGCATCCTCAAGGTCATGGCAAATGTTCCTTCCACTGTAGCCTCCAATACTACTCCTGTCTTCAGGACACTGAGCTTCAGATCTTGAGAAAGTTGTTTCAGGAATGCCAATATTAGGATCAGAAGAACAGAGAGACTACTACTCAGACACCAGCCACAGAAGATGAGCGTAACCCTTGTGATCACCCAGCTTCAGGTGAGTATGACATATGTGCAATGCAACTTGTTGGCCAGATTTGGGTTATGTAACCTTGTTTGCTTCTCCCACAACATGTGCAAACTTCTTACTTACAACTTAGGAGATTCCAATGTGGCACACAAGATTTAGCAGCGATCCACTAAAAGCCAGAGCCTCTCTGCAGAAAAATCCTCAGTGGTAACTACTAACATCCAGTGCCACCACTTTTTGAAGCAGGTATTGTCTGCAAAAACAGAGCATTATCTTCATAAAGTGACAATACGTGAAGAGATCCTGCTGAAAAGCAAGATCATTGAACTTGGTTCCAATGGAACCAATCATTGGTGGGTTCTGCTCTAGCATGAACCAGGACATGGTGAACCAGCATCTGGAGGGTGAACAGTTGAGCTAGAGTAAACAGAAAACTCCATGGATGTTCTATTGCTGCCATCCTATGGACATTTTGAGTAGACCCATTTCAGTCTACAAAAAAATGAAAATGAAAGCCCCAAGCGGAGAGTCATTCTGCTGGCTCCTTGCTCACTACATCCCAAAAGGTTTCAAGGATGACTTTGTCTCCTGCAAAGTAATATTTCATTGTTCAGTGCTCCCAGGTTGGATTTCCCAGGATCTTCGAAACACAGTAAAAATTGAAGACAATATTTTAACAAAGTTTTATTATTAGAGAACAAGAAAAATTTAAAAGTGAGTAGAAAAGGCCAAACCTGTAAACCACTGGTAAAATCTTGCCACTGTCCAGAAGCAACAAGCTGGGGCACACGAACCTCAGATCCTATACATGCTCTCCAGTTGGCAAACAGAAAGAAAGAAAACAACAGTGGGTATGAGGATAGAAATAATGCTTAGAATGGGTGAAAGAATGAGGGAAAGATGAGCAAAGTTAGAAGCTATCAGGCAGGGAGATGGAAATGTGTTACCCTTAACAAGGTACATATCACATGAGAACAGGGGAACACAGTAGTTCCTATCCACGGAACCACAGAACTATTGAGGCTGGAAAAGACCTCTGAGCTCATCAAGCCCAGCCTGTGACCTAACATCACCACTATAAGCTAGACTATGGTACTGAGTGCCATGTCCAGTCTTCTCTTAAACACCTTCAGGGATGGGGACTCCACCACTGCCCTGTCCAGTCCATTCCAGTATTTAACCACCCTTTCCATGAGGAAGGGCTTCCTAACATCTTATCTAATCCACCCCTGGCACAGCTTCAGGCCCTGCCCTCCTGTCCCATCACTAGTTGCCTGTGAGAAGAGTACATCCCCTACCTGTCTGTAACTTCCCTTCAGGTTGTTAGAGGGAGTGATAATGTCCCCCCTGAGTCTTCTCCAGGCTGAACAACCCCAGCATCCTCAGCCTCTCTTCATCAGACTTTACCTCATCCTTTCACCAGCTTCGTTGTTCTCCTCTGGACCCACTCAAGCATCTTTTTCTTGAAGCAAGGGGCCCAGCACTGCACACAATACTTGAGGTGAGGCCTCACCAGTGCCCCGTACAGGGTGAGAATGATGTCCTTAACCCTGTTGGCCTCACTATTCCTGATACAAGCCAGGATGCCACTGGCCTTTTGTGCCACCTGGGCACACTGCTGGCTCCTGTTCAGCCAGTTGTCAACCGGTATCCCCAGGTGCCTCTCTGCCAGGCCACTTCCCAGCCACTCATCCCCCAGTCTACAGCTGCAAGGGGTTATTGTGTCCAAAGTTTAGGACCCTGCACTTGGCTCTATTAAACCTCATCCCACTGGCCTCTGCCCATTGACCCAGCCTGTCCAGATCTCTCTGCAGCATTATCATCTCCTCTAGCAGACCGACACTGCCCCACAACTTGATGTCATCTGCGAAATTACTAAGGGGAGATTCGATCCCCTCATCCAGGTCATCAATAGAGATGTTAAACAGAACTGGGCCCAGCACCGATCCACTGACACCACTGCTCACCTAGCACCAACTGGAGGCAGCATCATTCACAACCACTCTCTGTGCCTGGTCATCCAGCCAGTTTTTAAGCCAGTGGAGGATGCACCCATCCAAGCCATGGGCTGCCAGCTTCTTCAGGAGGATGCTGTGGGAGACCATGTCAAAGTCTTTGCTGAAGTCTAGGTAGACCACATCCACAGCCTGTCTTCATCCCCTGGACAGCTCACCCAGTCATAGAAGGAGATCAGGTGGGTTGAGCAGGACCTTCTTTTCCTAAGCCCATGCTGGCTGGCCCTGATCCACTGGGTGCATTGTACCTGCTGCTCGATGGCACTCAGGGTGTTCTGCTCTGTAACCTGGCCAGGCACTGAGGTCAGGCTGACAGGCCTGTAGTTCCCTGGATCCTCTGTCTAGCCCTTCTTGTGGATGGGCTCTGCACTGGCCAATCAGACCGAAGTTTGCCCTGTGGAAGTCCAAGGTCACAGTTTTACTGACTTCTCTCCTTGTTTCTCCAAGGATTGAAAACTCAATCATCTCATGATCACTGTGTCCTAGACAACCTCCAACCTTTACTTTTGCCACAAAATCCTTCCTGTTCACAAGAAGCAGGTCCAAGAAGGCACTTTCACTGGTTGGCTCTCTCACCAGTTTTATGTCAGGAAGTTCTCTTCCACACACTCCAGGAACCTCTGTGACTGTTCTCTCTCTGCCACACACAATCCTGGAACATGGGCTGCCACCACCACTCCTCCACACCATATGCTGCCCTTCAGGTAGTGAGAAATTCAGCACCTCTAGTCACCTTTCCATAGGTTCTAGCTCCTGGCCTTGGCCTGAACAGCAAAGATTCATGTCTGTGCAACCTGCATGTGTCAGCATTTGGACACTGACTGGCTTTAGCTCCTCATCAGCCCAGACCTTGCATTTGTCAACTTCCCTAAAGCCAGTCAGGGAACTCTTTCACTCTGGCCTAAGGGCTCAGGTTGCTGTGCTTTGAAAACATCCAAGTGAGACTTGGCCTGTGGGGTGGTGAGGATTAGGAGAAAACCAAATTCAATTGGGCTGGGATCACAGGCAAGGAGTCATAATGCTCTTTAAATGTCTTCCCATTCCTCTGATAGACTTGTTTTCCAGTAAACAATCAATCCTCTGAGCTGAACTCATATGCCATGTGGGAAATAGAAAAGCAGAGGTGACATCCTCCAGGAGAGAAACTGGACTTTCCAGAGGGTAAGGGACAGTGTTTTGGCCTCCAATTTATTGATTGATGTAACTCTGCTTACCATGGGTAGGCATGTGAGCCACGACCACTGCTTGAGCAGTGCAATGGTCACATGCTGAATGCTTATGAAATCATAGAATAGTTTAAGTTGGAAATGCATGTGTGTTTGTGGCTAAAATAAAAGCCTTAGAACCAGATCTCTGCTGCTACTTGATATGTCCCTTAGGGATAGTGAAGACCATCACCACAATTCAGGGTTCTCACCTTCCCTACAGGAGCTGGATTACAAATGTTTGGGCACTCCGAGGAGACGTCTACCAACAGTGCTTCCAAGCATAGTGAAAATGTATGTATGCTTGTGGTGAAAATAAAAGTCCTAGAGCCAGATCTCTGCTGTCACTTGAGATGTCCCTTAGAGACAGTGAAAAGCAGCACCACAAATCAGGGCTCTCACCTTCCATGGAGGAGTTGAACTAGAAAGGTTTGGACACTACAAGGTGTGTTACAACCTAAGAATGGTGACAATGCATGTCTCCTGCCAACTCAAGAGAAAGTCAAAGTCTGCCTTTTGAGAGGACTTCCTGGAACAAGGAAGAGCAGCACAAGAAATCAGGTCTAACATCTCTCTTCATGGAACTAGGCTAAAATGTTTGGACTTACACAGAAACTTTAGGACATGGTGAAACATCAACACCTGTCAAGAAGTGTATGGAACAGCATCTTTAGGAAGTAAGGAGCTCTTCCTTAGAGACACTGAAGAGCAGCACCACACTTCAGGGCTTGTACCTTCCCTGCAGGAGCAGGTCCATACAGAGGCATACAGAGGCCACTTTTGGCAACAGTGCTTACAAGCACCGTGAGAATGCATGTGTGCTCATTTCTGAAGTAAAAGTCATCGATCCAGATCTCTGCCATGTGAAATGCCCCTTAAGGACAATGAAGAACAGAATCACAATTCACAGTTCTCACCTTCCCTGAAGGAGCTGGATTAGAAATGTTTGAGCACTCAGAGGCAACTTTTGGCAGTAGCACTTACAAGCAGAGAGAAAATGCACGTGTACTTGTGGTTAATGTAGAAGTCTTAGAGCCAGATCTCTGCTGCCAGTTCAGAGGCCTTTTAGGGACAATGATGAGCTGCACCAGAAATCAGGGCTCCCACCTTTCCTGGGGGGCCTAGCCTATAATGTTTGCACACTCAGAGGTGATCTTTGGCAACAGCAGTTACAAGCACAGTGACATTTCGTGTCTGCTGTCACCTCAAAGGAAAGTCAGAGCCCCAGATTTCTGCTGCCAGTTGACAAGGCTATTTGGCACAATGAAGAGCAGCACCAGAAATTAGGGCTCATACCTTCCGTGGGGTTGCTATCTATATTGTGGAAGTATTATCAGTCCTTTCCTATCTGATGTCATTGATATTTCTAGTGTCACTTTGACTTGTTAATTGAAACTTTATTTTTATTGGACTTTATTGCCAATCAGATAATACAGGAAAAGTAAAACATAATTATATTCTTTTTTGTTAGACTTAAAAGGCTGTAGACTCCTTATTTTTATCTTTTTACTCAGAGCTAAATTTTTAGAAACCACTTACTATATCACTTTCACAACTACCTGTTACACAGCACTGTCACCTTGAGCAATCAGTATAGTCTCCAATAGGTCTAAAGCCTGTAGTAGTGCATAACAGCAAGCAGGCTTAATGGAAAGAATTAGGAATTAGCCTTTTCTAATTCGCTTAGTAGGCATTTGCACATCCTCTAGCAGAGCTATAAGAAACACTGCATGCTAAGAGCTATGGAGAATACTTTGATTTTAAACTAACATTATTTTACTATCTCTAACATACATCCCAAGAATATGCTGATTCCTTCAATTCTGACAAGGTAGGTGCTTCACATTTTTCTATTTTGAGGAAATCATTAAGGTAAACAAAGAGATTGAGTGGAACTGAGAAATGTGATTGTCTTTTCTAACAGTGGTTGAGTGGTCTTTTAGTTGGGTCAAAGGCATTTTGCAAAGCAGGATGCTAAAAAGGGTCAGTCTATCTTTTGTGAGATGATGGCTGCCTTGTTTTTTCTCCCAAGTGGTAGTTACCCCTTGCAGTATGTCTACTGACACTTGAACTTGGATTTATCCTAAGTAGTTAAAGTCCTATCTATTCTTTTAATACAATAATATATTCATATATTTGTATTCTGTTAGCTAGACAAAGATGAGCTTTATCTTTCTTGTATTTAGAAGAAGAGAGGGATTCTTTTTCATAATTTCAAAATGAATAATGAAAATTAATTTTTAGCCATCTCTGTTCAGTTTGGGGCTGGTTTTTTTCACTCTGTTACAACCTGATTTGTCCTGATAAAAAATCCTTTTATCCTTCACTTTCCTGGATTTTATTAGTAAATACTGATCCTGTTAATGAATGCGAAAACATTACTGCCCTGACAGTGCTTTCTGCTTTTAATACTTACATTTTTATCAAAATCTTGTGTGAGTAGTGGGAAGTGAGTAAGCAACATACACTTTCCAATGGATTTGATTAAAAACAGAAACCTTAAGCATTTGTTGGTGCAGATTTCATTATTTCTGGTGTGATAACTGAAAGCTGAGGCACAGACCTTGTTGAGCTAGATCCTGTACAAAAACAAAACAGAGATGTAATTAAGGTCCGCACATGCCACAAGCTAAACAGAATAATTTGCCTGGATTTACATCACAGATAACACATCAATGTCATAATTGCATTGTTTTGTCCTTTTGGTTGGTTCCTATATATATGCTTATTCCCTAATTAAAGCAAACTTCAAAATTCTGATTGAAATGCTGAGAATTCACTGGTTACAATGAAATAACATAAGTTTTAGCAGTTTAACAGTAGCTCAATCCTGTAGATCCTGGAACAGCCTAGTTGATGG
The DNA here is from genome assembly GCA_013397515.1 of Upupa epops. Lineage (NCBI taxonomy): Eukaryota > Metazoa > Chordata > Aves > Bucerotiformes > Upupidae > Upupa > Upupa epops. The sequence goes on from VZRI01009672.1 coordinate 100,192, forward strand.
CAATTTCACATAAGGTAGAATTCAGTCTACTGCTCAGGGACAGCTTAATGCCAGTCCATGCTTAACTCTTTCCTAAGTCTCAAACCATGCACTGCTTTTGTTTCTGAACTATGGTACATGTTCTGTGGAGAATTTAACACCAGTAAGGTATGTAAACTGTAGTAGTTGCTAAGGAAAGCAAAAAACAACCCTCAAAATATTCTATTGCCCAGCTGAAAGCATAGTTCTAGGTGAACTAACATTTCATCTGCTAGTCAAGTAGTTTTCTTCATCTTCTGTCAAATTAGCCTTGGACTTCATTAGTTAGTCGTTTGTTCTCAAAAAATGACTAAGCATAAAGTATTTCTTGAGGACTTCATTTCATTGCACTTCTGCTGTCTTGCATCACATCAGGATGAAATTTCTTGAAGAAACATAGAAAATGTAGACTAATAAGCAGGACTATATTGACTTAATATGTATGTGTGTATATTTGCAAACACTGAGTCTATATGCTAATTTTGAATTTTGCCCTTTTTTCTATATTGAGCCAGTAACTATTTAGAAGATGAGTATCAAAAGAGACCAGCTTGGTAAGTTAGGCAGTACTTCTACTTCAGTAAAACAGTATCTTTGATGTCAACAGAGCATCATGGTTATTGCCAAGATAGGCATTTTACACTCCCAAGTTTTTCCCAGCTTAGTGAGTAGCCATATAGTCTTAACTGACTGCAGAAAGACTGGGTTACTTCAGTGGGCTTAATCTATGACATAGATTAATCTTGATGTGATCCTATTACTGCAAGGTCAGGTGGGATTGTTATTTTTGTTGTCTTATTTTGCTGATTTCACGGAATCCTAGAATGATTTAAGTTAGAAAAGACCTTTGAGCTCACAGAGTCCTATCATTACCCAAGCCCACCACTAACCTATAACTCCTTATTTTTTCATATTGCTCCTGATAGCTTGTGAATGAGAGTGTGTGGTGTTGTCTTCCTCTAGCATGAGCATTACACCAATTCTTGCTGGCACTCCCCAAGAAATAAATGAAATGTCACAAATAATCCATTTGCATTTTTATCTAGTGCTTGGTAGGCAGAGGAGAGCAATGACTTTTTCTCCTAGCTGGCTTCCTAAAATCTCCCTCAAATTAAGTTTCACAGCTTTGACACTCATTTATTTTCTTTGCATAGATTTATGTTCTCACATTCCACCAAAGGTTTAAGAGTTACGAGTCTTCAGCTTTCTTGTGCAGATGGTTCTGCCAAGCTGAAAAAGCAAACACCTGTATGGGATCCATCCTTCCTCTCGCTCAAGCATTCCCAATCTCTTCTTAAGCAGCAAACTGTGGCAACAGCTTCTCTTCCTGCTGTTCTGTAAAGCAGGATGGTGGCAGCCACATGGCTGGCCATGTGGTGAGAACACAAGGGTGGCCATGGCAGCAAACAAGCAGGGACCTCCCCTCTCCTTCAGAGTCTTAGGCTTTAGGGACTTTTCTTCTTAGGTTAGCTCACCACTCCAGTGTCTTCAGGCTTGCAATGATCAGCATGATTCTGTTCCACTCAATGCAGGGAGGAATCAGCACTGGTGGTTTCTCTCTGTGCCTGCCCACTTTACCATCAAGCGGGGGGAAGCATTTTCTGCTAACATGGCACTGTCCAGAGCCACCTGTCTAGACATGTTATGAAGCCACCCATTCTGGCATCGCACAGAGCGGATGCTGGTCAGTAGCAGACAGGACATACTGCCTCCGTACCCTGCCACCACTGGAGCCTGGCTCCAGGCACGTTTGTGGCATTCCAGCCTTGGCATATGGGGTGGGGTGCAGCCCAGCTGGGGCCAACCAGCTGCCCCAGAGGACTCCAGAAGAGATAGGGCAAGGAAAGACAAAGGAACTGCTCACCTCCAAGTGGAGTCTTCTGTTGGGGTCCAGGGTAAATGGGAACGCCAATCTGCACCCCACCCCTATACTGGTCATAAACTTTCCCCAAAAAACCTTGATCTCAGCTCTGGGTGCCCCCACAGCTGCTGTCCTCTATCCACCCAAATGGGCCATTAGCTGTTAATGGCTTCAGCCTCTCTGAGCAGCAGAGTATCTGGGGTGGGGTTCTTTCTGCCTCCCTCACAGTCTAAAACAGGACAGATATTATTTTGGGAACAAAAGGAAAGGAAAGGCGATACCAAAACCTACTTTTCCTAACCTAGAACAACTTCTAAACTTGTTCTACATCTTGCCTTTACTTTTATCTTGCAGCTAACTCATACTTCATCTTGTTCTTCTTGTATCAAAATGTATTGCACATTTCTAGGTCATCTCTAAGTTACAGCTGCCATTATTACTAACCAGTCCAAGTTTATTTTATGTATTTTATGTACTTGACTCACTTGAAGAGCAATTTTCACACTCAGAACCCACGTATTATGTACAATACTACTATGTCATGACTTAGCAAAGGTCACTGGACAATTAAATACTTTTTCTTACAGAGAGGTTTTTAAACCTTCCTGGGCAACTAATTGTGAACAAAGATGGATATACCTTTGCAACATGCTATGGCTTTTTTGTAAGAGAAATTAAATATTAGACGTTTTAATGCTTCTATTTCTAAAGGGAACACGAAAAAGCTATTAGAGAAGCCTTTGGTTTTCCTTCAATATATATTGCAGAATATCCACAAGATGGAGCTGGTGATACTAAAAAAAAGTGTTCCTTGCAGATGAGAACGAAGTTGCTGATCAACAGAGTATAAGTATGTACCACTTAAGACCGTGGCACTAGTAACCGTGTGTTTGGAATTTCACAATGGAACTTGATGCCATGAATAAAAGATCTGACACATGAACAAGGTACCTAATGAAAGACTGTCCTCTTCCCTTTTAACAATTGATAAAAATTATCTCCTGACAAGATGCAGTTGTCATGCATGCTGCCTTTATCTCCACCATAGATGAAGCCTTGCTTCATTATTTAGTACATTGCATATGCGTTGAGTTCCAGCAGACCTGCTCTCAGATCTTTCTTTTTTTCCTAAAGAGGGAGTGGGATTTTGTCACTGGTTGTAGATGTTGTCTTGTGGTGAGAAGCAGAAATAAGCTGCTTTCTTGCAAAGTTACTCAGGCTTTCAGTTCTCAGTGGAGTTTCACAGGCTAGTTCCTAGTAGTGCAGGTTGAAGGCTTCAGTGCTTTCTTATATTTAACTTACTCATTTTGTTAATGATTAAATTTTTCAGCTCTTTTTCTTCAGTATTATTTGTCCTCTTTATTAGCAAGATTAGAGACATTCTTTCTGCCCTTATTTTAGTTGCTGATAGATATGGCAATGTTCTGGATTTATGTACCCAGTTTTAAGACCAGTAGTCCTTGCCATTTAGAAAGAGTAGTGATAGTTCTACTTCTGAAATCAATCTTATTTTGCATTTTGGAATGAGGGTCATGATACTCACACCCACAAGATCTCCACCATCTTTCCAGTCTGTCGAGCACAACAGACTCATGGTGCTCCATGCTAGCTCCAGCTGGTTGTTGCAATAACAGGGCTAACACTCACTTCTAATTACAGAGCAAAATAACTACTATTGTTTGAACCATGTTTTAGGCATAAGAGAATAACATTTCAAACTGTATTTAAAACATCTAAAAGTGTTCTATTTACCACATCTAATTGTTTGAATATAAACAATGTTGGGAAAATAATGAAAATACAGGGAAAATAAAGAATAATTCCAGCCTGATTATTCAGACAAATGGATGATGATGGTCATCCAGGGGTGAACACTCAGTTAGTACACTATATTATTTGTCAGTCTGGGATAACAGGTATTTTAATTAACTACAAGGAAGCGCTTTGTCACAAGAACAAGTCTGAGTCCAGTGAGAAGTCCTTGCTTAGGGTTGATGATGCACAGAAAACAGATAAGGTTGCAGCAAAGCTGATCTGTAAAATAATCACATAAATTGCAGTATAATCCCTTCTGGTATCTAATTTATTGTATTACAGTGACCACAAGGACTATGGAGAGTTCTGGTTTTCTGTCTGTCTGAAAATAAAACCTCTTGTAAGTGTGCTGAGACTGTGAACATCATTGTAATTAATTTGTTGTCGTTATCCTTAAAGCAGATGTGAAATCTACTAGAATGTTTTAAAGAATCAGCTTTGTATCCAGAGTAACGTAGGACAATATGACTGAGCTGCTAGCACATTGATGCTGTTCTGTATCTATTGCTAAAGATCACCAGATCTGCATGACCTGTGCTCTCAGAAATGCTGGAGTGAAATCAGGGTTTTATAATTCTCTTCCAAGCTTCCTTTTACTTCCTTGCACACCACTAAAGGCAAGTGGGTTAGAGATTTACGTGGTCTAAGGATTTTGGGCTACCTGTGCTTCTTTCAAAGTAACTGGGCACATAACATGTCCTGAATACATCAGTTGAAGAGATAATGGAGAGGAAGGAACTGCTCTACAGCAAATTGGTCATTTCAATTCATGCTATATAATTTTGCATGTAAAGCTGCTATCCAAGACCTGGAGAAGTTTCTCATCTGTTACAACATGGGTTCTAAAAGACCTCAGACATCCTCTAGTTCCAACCCCCTTGCCATAGGCAAGGACACCTCTCACTAGACACCCCTGGTGACTTCTGTGGACAACTTAATCACAGAATCATAGGATCATTCCAGTTGGATAGAAGCCTTAGGATCATCAAGTTCAACCATTAACCCTATTAACCATATTCCCCAACACCACATCTAAATACCCCTTAAACACATTCAGGGATGGTAACTCAAGCACCTTCCCTGGGTAACCTGTTCCAATGTCAGAATACTCTTTCTGTGAAAAAAAAATTCCTACTGTCCAGTCTAAACCTACCTGTTGCAGCCCTTCCCTCTTGTTCTGTTGCTAGTCACTCGTGAGAGGAGACCAGCACTAACCTCTCTACAACATCCTTTCAGGTAGCTGTAGAGAGCAATGAGGTCTCCCCTCAGCCTTTTATTCTTCAAACTACACAGCCCCAGCTTTTTCAATTGCTCTTAATAAATTTTATTCACCAGGCACTTCATCAGCATTCATTTTGGCACCTCAATATCTCTCTTGTAATAAGGTGCCCCAAACTGGACACAGTACTCATGGTATGGCCACACCAGTGCCAAATACAGGGGGATGATCACTTCCCTACTCTTGCTGGTCACACTATTTCTAATACAAGCCAGGATGCCACTGGCTTTTTTGGCCACCTGGGCACCACTGCTGGCTCATATTCAGCCATTTGTCAATTAGAATCTCCTGGTGCCTTTCTGCCAGATGGCTCTACAGCCACAGTTCCCCAAGCCTGTAGAGCTGCAGAAGGTTGTTGTGGCCCAAGTGCAGGACCTGGCTCTTGGCCTTGTTGAAGCTTGTACTGTGAACATCAGCCCATCAAATCTAAGTCTCTCTGTAGAGCCTCCCTACCCTCATGCAGATGAAGAGTTTCCAGATCCTCCTTTCTGCTCTTCTTGTAGATGGGTGTTACATTTGCTACCTTCCAGTCCCTTGGTACCTTCCCAGTCAGCCAGGATTTCAGGTAAGTAATGGAAAGCGGCTTGGTGAGCATGTCTTCCAACCTTCAACACCCTTGGATGTAGCCCACTCAGCCCCATAGACTTATGTGCATCTAAGTGGCAGCGCAGGTCACTGACCATTTCTTCTTTAATTGTGATGACCTTGTTCTGCTTCCCCTCCCTGTCTCCCAGCTCTTAAAGGTGGGTGTCCAGATAACAGCTAGTTCCACTGCTAAAGACTGAGGCAGACTAGACATTGCACACCTCAGTCTTTTCCTCATCCATGTTTCCCTCTGCATCCCATAAAGGATGGAGATTCTTCCTAATCCTCCTTTTACTGTTAATGAATTTATACAAATGTCTTCTATTATTCTTAACAGCTGTAGGTAGGTTGAGCTCTAGCTGTGCTTTGTCTCTCCTAATTTTCTACTTGCACAGCCTCACTACATCTTTATAGACCTCATGAGAGGCCTGCCTCTTCTTCCAAAGGTCACAGATTCTTCTTTTGTTCTTGAGGTCCAGTCAAAGGACCCTATTTAGCCAGGCTGGTCTCCTTCCCTGCCAATGCGCTTTTTGGCAAATGAGGCAGCCTGCTACTGTGCCTTTAAGTCTTCCCTCTTGAAGTATGTCCAGTCTTCCTGGGCTCCTGTATCCTTCAGGTCAACCTCCCAAGGGCTAGCAATTTTGAAGCCTCCCTCAGCTGCTCATAAATAAATTTTAATCTGCTTCCTCATCCTAGTTGGGTGGTCTATATTAGATGTCCACCATGATATAACTCTTGCTGGCCTTACTCCTGATTCTTACCCATAAGGACTCAACACTATCATCACCATTAATCTGCTTGGTTTCATATGTCTCCCTAACATAGAGGTCCACTCCACAACCTCTTCTTCCTTGCCTGTTCATTTTGAAGAGTTGGTAGCCATTGATTGCAGCTCCAGTTGTGGGAGTCATCCCAGCAGGTTTCCTTGGTCCATAGTTTTCCTGTTGCACAATGGCCTCCACCTGTTTATTGCCTATGCCCATTGCTGTACAAACATTTCAGAGAGAGAGCAGAACACATAGTTTTCAATCTTGAGGGGTGGTAGACCTTTAGGTTATAGATTCATAGAATGGTTCAGGTTGGAAGGGACCTTCAAAATCATCTAGTTCCAATCCCCCTGCCATGAGCGGGGACACCCTCCACTAGACCAGGTTGCTCAAGGCTCCAGCCAATCTGGCCTTGGACACTACCAGGGAGGAGGCATCCACAACCTCCCTGGGCAACCTGTTCCAGTGCCTCATCACCCTCATCATGAGGTACTACCTTCTGACTTCTAGTCTAAACCTACCCTCTTCCAGATTGAAACCATTCCCCCTGGTCCTACCACTCCAAGCCCTTGGAAGCAGCCCCTCCCCAGATTTCCTGTAG
>VZRI01009672.1:107302-199632 GCA_013397515.1 Upupa epops
CACTGGCCCACCACTCAAGCCTGTCCAGGTCACCCTGGACGGCATCCCTTCCCTCCAGCATGTCCACCACACCACACAGCTTGGTGTCATTGACAAACTTGCTGAGGGGGGCACTCAATGCCACTATCCATATCACTGACAAAGATGTTAAACAGCACTGGTCCCAGCACTGACCCTTGATGGACACCACTCATCACTGCTCTCCATTTGGACTTTGAGCCATTGACCACAGCTCTCTGAATGTGACCATCCAGCCAATTCATTATCCAGTGAGTGACCCATTCATCAAGTCCATGTTTTTCCAGTTTGGTGACCAGGATGTTGTGCAGGACTGTGTCAAACACTTTACACAAGTCCAGGGTGATGATGTCAGTTGCTCTTCCCTTGTCCACTTGTGCTGTAACGCCATCACAAAAGGCCATCAAATGAGTTAGGCAGGATTTGCCTCTAATGAAGCCCTGTTGGTTACCAGTCACCTCTTCATTTTCCAGAGGCCTCAGCAAGGACTTTAGGAAGATCTGCTCCATGATCTTGCCAGGCACAGGGCTGAGGCTGACTGGCCTATAATTTTCAGGGTCTTCCTTTTTTCCTTTTAAAAGACAGGGGTGATGTTTCCCCTTTTCCAGTCAGCAGGAACTTCACCAGACTGCTGTGATCTTTCAAATATGATGGCTAGTGGCTTGGCCTCTTCATTCCCCAGTTCCCTCAGGACCCATGGATGGATTTTATCAGGCCTTATTGACTTGTGAATGTTTAGGTTCTTCACATGGTCTCGACACTGATCTTCACTGCAAGTGGTTGTATCACCCTTCAGCCCGTCTCTCTCTTTGTCTACTGGGACTTGGGTGGAGTGGCTAGAGCCTTTTCTGGTGAAGACTGAGACAAGTCATTAAGCACCTCAGTCTTCTCCATATCACCTGTGACCAGGTCTCAATTTTCCCTTTGGAAAGGTCCTGTGTCATCCCTAGCCTTCCTTTTATTTTTTTATCTGAGATGCTAACACATCAGATGCTAACACACAACCCATGAGTGTTGGGCTACTACACCCTGGGTTCTCACTGGCAAGGCCAGTTTTATCCCCATCCCCCCTCAAAACTAATTTAAAGCTTTGTCAATAAGCACCGTCAACTCATGTGCAAAGATTCTTTTCCTCTTATGAGGCAGATGAACTCCAACTGTTGCCAGCAGACTTGATGACACAAAAACTGCCCCATGGTCAAAAACCCCAAAGTTCTTTCAGTGGCACCAACCTCTAAACCATGTGTTAACTACATGGGTTTTTATCTTTCCTTCAGAATCTCTCCCTGTCACTACAAGCCTTAGTTCTCAAGCAATCTCTCCAAAGCCCTGAAGTTTTCTAAATTGCTTTTGTACTCCTGTCCATAACCTCATCACTCCCAATCTGCATAACCAGCAGCAAGTAACAGTCTGATTGTCACACCAGATTGAGGAGGTTCTTAGAAATGTTGCTAAGCTGTGCACCAGGTATGAAGCAGACCTCCTTATGGAATGAATATGGCCTGCATATGGGGCCTTCAGTTCCCCTGAGAAATGAATCCCCTACTACTATCAACTTTCTTTTTTTCTGGACTGCACTAGTCCTAAGTCATGGGACTGGCTACCACAACCTGGGCAGCTTCATGGATGAACTTTCATCTCTGTCCTCTTCTTCTGGGCCCTCTGTTTCTACAGCCTCGTAGCTGTTGTATACGGGTAACTGGGAAGGTGGGGGAGGTGGCTCTCTTGCCTCTCCTACCTCTTCAGGAGGGACCCACCTCCAATTCCTTGCATCTCTTAGGACTCCTTCTTCTTCTGGGTGGCAAGAGGATGCAGAATCCCTTGCTTTTTGTGCAGCCCACATCTGCTGCCCCTTTCTCAGGGGTGGCAGAGCCTGGCTTTACCAGTCTATCTCCCTTTCACATTCCCTTATAGTCCCTAGTTGTTTGATTTCTTCCTTCAGCTCAGTCACCTGATGTCTCCACCACCCTTGACTTCAAGTACTGTCTGCAGCCAGGGGCCTGGATACCTACATGTTTGTGTGGGACCTCTGTCTGGGTGCCCACAGTTCTCCTAACTGGCCTTTTGCCAGGTTGCAACCATGGTTGGATCTCTGCAAGTAACTGGTCTTGCAGATTGCTGGGAGGCCGTGGGTTTGGGGGGCTTTTTGTTTGGGGGGGGGAGCTGTTCCTCAGTCATGTGTGGTGCACCAATAAGCTCCAAACCACCTTGCTCTGTGTAGTCTGGTGGAACTGCTGCCTGGCTCACATTTAAATGCCCCATGGTTGCTCTGGTAATGTGTCCAGCCACAAGAATCTCAGCCTCTCTCACAAGACCTGCCAACTCCCAGGAGGTCTCCTTTCCTTCCTCTCATGGTTTTTCCTTGCTGGGGAATCCCTCTGCCAAAGTCAAGAAGAGCCACAGATTTGCTGTTGCCACCGCTTCACTTTGCACGGTCTGTGTAGCCCACTAGTTATGCCATTAGAGAACTATTGTTCCTAAGTGACAACATCTTTCTCTGTATTTTTCTCACAGAACAAGGACAATACAGTTTTACTGAAAATCCTGGGTTTATGGAAAATCAGGTTTTGCATTCTTATTTACTCTGCACAGTAATAACCAAATATTGCCTTTTTTTTTTAATGGAAGATGGTTAATCAGGTGCACCCATTCTAATGCACTCTCAGGTGCATGATTTCTCATTAAACTGGTCTTGGGTTTAATTCTGCTAATATCCTCAAACCGCACATTTCCAGTGTCTGCTCTGTAACTTACAGAATGGAAATGGCTTTTTTATGTTGCTGATTGGAGAACAGATGAGTGAAACAGGTTTTAGTGAATTTTTATCACAAGTGAGATATTTCACAGTAACTGTCTTTTAATAAATGTAAAAATAAATACTGCTGTCTTTAGAAAGTTTGCAAAAGGAGAGGTACAGAAGTGAAAAATAGTTCTAAACTGCGTAACATGAAATTTCATAGCATAATATCCACATTCCTCGTGCATAATATTTTGGAACCCTGGTACCAATTTAGTAGTCAAGCTCACAAGCCAGTAGAACCAAACACTGTGGAGACTGAGATTCTTTCCACTGTCTTGGTACTACTCTGTAGATGTTGTTATGGAAATTGAAGCAATTAACATATTTGGAGAATAGTTTTCCCTCCTTTTACCCAGAAATCAATTTGAAAATTCTACAATACATTCAATCTTTGGCTCATTAGTGGAGCTGAAAGAAGACTTAGTGTGCTTTCATAAAAGCCCAGAGAAGTGAAACATTGCCATTTCAAACAACAAAACCAAGAGTTAAACATCATAGCCAGTGAGTTAGTCTTTGCACAGGGAAACCCAGTGTGAAGTCCTGAAAATATCTGCAGTAACTTAGAGACTAAGTTCAGCATTCAAGCTGAACCACAATTTTATTCTTAAAGAGAATTGCTTATTCTGTTCTAGTGTTCCCAGAGCAGTTATAAGGTTTAATCAGCATATAGGATTTTTAAAATTGAAAATGTCATCTTCATAGTCCCATTTTTAGAAGTCAGATTTTACTAAGTGAGGGTTTTAAGAATCAGAAGTCAACAAATTGATTTTCTTAACTTGGAAGATCTCATCTTTTGAGTCAATAAAGTGATTTGTCCAAGTGCTCCCAAGCTGCTTCTAAGCATGCTTCCAGCTCTTCAGATTGACTGGAAATAAATAGAACATGCAATGCAGCAGTGAAGGTATCCACTGTCTATTTCCAGTTCCACCTCTCTGAGAACAGCTAAAAGATATTATCAGCTCCCTAATTACCTTAGTCAGCGATTTGTATATGTTGGGTCATGGATAGCATATAATATGCCATTGAGACCTGAATTTTTGAAAATTGACTATGGTCTAGATCTTCACAAATGCCCACTGAGACTAATTAGATCGTCTTACATACTATATAAGGGCCTTTATCTGCTTCAGTCTTTGAAAAGGAATTTAAATCAATAAGAATTTTGAATTCAAGAAATGTGCATCTCCTATTTGCTATTGCTTGGTCAGCTTTGTTCAGCATTAGGTCAGGAAGCATCTGAGCTTGAGCAATCAAAACTAGTTGAGTTTCTTATCAGTATTTTAACCTTTAAGCAATTGTACTGTTCCACATTTGTAAGATGACAGATAAAGCTAGGCTAAAATACCTGGGCTTGTTCAGTCCGGAGAAGAGAAAGCTGAGTAGGAATTTAGTTGTAGTCATCCACTAAGTAAAGGAGCACTAAACAGAGGATGGAGGTGGATTCTTCTCAGAGGTGCAAGAAGGAAGATGCAGAGGGAAGAAACAGTGGCTGCAAGTTGCAGCAAGGGAAACTCCAACGGGGCATAAGGGAAAGGTTCCTCCCAGTGTGGAAAAGACGAGTACTAGAGCAGGTTGCCCAGAAGACTGGAAACACTGTCCTTGAAGGTTTTCAGCACCCAGCTGGACAAAGTCATGAACCACTTGATGCAATGTTTAGGCTGGCTCTCATTTGAACAGGAAGTCAGTCTAGGTTACTTTCAAAAGTCATTCCAAATTATCTGTGGTTCTACTAACATAGGGAAGCTGAATCTGTCCTGGTAGATGAGGTGGCAGAGTTCCTGATGGGTTTGTGCAGATTTTACTCCCCAAGCTGGCTAAGACAGTAAGATTACTGGCATGTGTTTTGTTGTTTACATGGTCAGTACAGACTATTCACAATATATGCAGGTGGTAGCACAGGCACCAACTCAAAGGCGTGATGGCACAGAGGGTATTTCTTTAATTTTCCTGTCCTTGTGTCTCATGATCTGATTAATTTCTCTTTAAACCTGTTTGGGTTTTTTTTCTTGCAAGGGGAGAAAGGGGACAAAGTTGTTAAGTAACAAATACTCATGGAATGGAGTCTCTGAGTGATGAAGTAAAGGTACCACAAAGTGTCCCACAGTCTTTCTTTAAGTGTGGAACTCACTAAATTGAACTTTCCTATGGATGTCACCTGCCATTAACATGCCATCTGAGTTTTGTTGTGTAATTTTAAATCCAAATATACTTTTCCCTAGGTTACTACAGCATTGCTCTGAGGATATGTAGTTTACAGAAAAAGAAGTCAACTTTCTTCTCCCAGGAGCCAGCAGTCCCCTACACACCTACAGTGTGCCTATTCTCATGGTAGGTAACCAGCACTGAGAAATATTCTGACTGTGTTACATTTCAGGGATAGAGCCTAAAGAATCAGGAACTATATGAAATGGCTGAGCCCTATAATTGAGATAAACCAATCATGTACTGCAGTGTGTATCTGAAGTGTGAACTGTCAAAGGGACTGAAGATGTGGTGCTCCCACTACCAGTTCTGTTGTGCACAGGTTTTAACAACAGTTCTGTATAAATGGCTTAAAATTCTCCACATGCTCTTCATTATTTGAGTTGCAGCTTTTCAGACCTAGGAAAGATGTTAAACTCTGTACTTCAAAATTTATGAAGGTGGGGGTTTTTGCCTGGAAAGTTATCATCCTGACAAGGAAAATGTAACAATTTCACGAAGAATTCAAGCTTCTTCGTAACTTGGAATTATAAAACTTCTGTGGATCTTTCCATGGATCTTCCTACATCTGCAGCTGTTAAAATTCTGTGGTGTGCTACGTGCAGGCTACGCAGGTACATATGTCTTGCATAGCATATTACTGCATGTACTTCAGTTTTTGATTATGGCCCTGCTGACCAGAAGATCAAAACTGGTGCTTCTCCATCTCTTTTACTTTTGGTTTGTGTTTGCAACAGTCTTCTGTGCCTACTCTAACTAGTTGCCAGTGGGCAGACATTCCAACTTTACTGAGGTGTGGGGGAAATTCCCGTGGTGGAACATGCAGGCCAACTCAATGTGACTGATAAAGCAAGTTCAACTTTGTTAGCGTACTACAGAGGCTTTTATAGCAGACCTTTGACACTTGTCCTTATTCTACCGGTTACAATGTAAAAGGTGTCCTCATATCATTGGCCACAGCCTAAGAGGTCATCTTCTCATATCCCTCCTGCTTGCGGCTTCAGCGAGGGTTAACTTCCTCTCATGTCCAGGTTTTACTTCCGCTCAAAAACTTACAACTTAACTGTTTACCTCCTTATACTCAACTGCCTGTTCCATAACTATACCTACATGATTACCATCAAGGCCTAGGTTGTGGGACATTTCTAGAGACCCATGTCCCTTCTCCCTTAAGCCAGTCTGCAACAGAGGGACAGAGTGATGAACCTGAAAAAAAAAAAAAGTTAAACTGTATAACCAAATTTTGTAAATTAGCATCATTTCTGACTTACCTGGCAGTTACCAATCAGCAATCACTGTGTGTCTCTGGTTTCTCTGTGCTCATCCATCTTTTCTAAACCAGGCTTTCTAACAGATTCATATTTGGAATAACAAAACTTCTGAAGTCAATGAGGCATTTTCTAGACAGTTCATTGTTAAAGCGCCTCGATTCCTCCTTACTTCTTACTATCTCCATCTGTCTCCTGTTCCTTTTAGCTTGCTTATTTAGGCAGAATAGTACAAACCAAATGAGACACTAGTAGGCATTCATTAAGATAATACTACACCTTATTTGTCACAAGCCATATTCCCTAATTAAATTAATCTAACTTGTGATCTTAGGGGTTATTTGGTTTTAAAATCTTGTCTCTCTTATTCTGAGACTTGCTGTAGGAACACTCACCATCAACCTTACCCTTCAGAATTCTGCCAGGCTTCTAACCCATCGTCTGCTGAGAACCATCTGCTCTTTTCATGTGTCTTTCTCCTGATACCAAAATAATTTCCATTTGACTGCCTTGTGCTTTGCACAAATAGAAACCTTTCAGGCTGCTGCTTCTAAAGTAGATTTACCTTCAATCACCATTTATTAAATCTCTGTCCATTAAAAACCATAGTTTGCAGAAGCTGTGTGCATTAAGCCTGATTATAGAGTCAGTAGAGAAGAGGGAGGGGGACACAGTTTGTATCAGTGTGTTGCCTTGTTTTTCTACTTGCCTGGCTGGCGGGTTACACGTGTGACGGGGGCATATCAAACCAGTACTCTCAGTATTTGACTTCTATAAATCTTTCTTTTTATTTAAACTGTAATTTAATGGTTGTGGCTCTAGGAAAAGTACTGCTGAGACTAAATGACTGAAGTCAGAGTTTTCCTTGGTGCTGGGGTGCCAGCTTCCATATGGAGGGTAAGGGCCAGGGGACTAAGAAAGGAAGAGGAGGAAAGTTAACAGGTTCCTTACGGAGGATGAGTGGCTCCTTCAAACGCACTTCATTTAAGGGCTCAGCATCTGGATCACAAAGGGTAAGTCTAAAATTACCCAAACAGTGCAATCTGAGGAACACAGCTGGAGATACTGTTTGCCCCCTTTTTTTTTAAATAATAGCTGATAGTGATATAAATGAGATGAATCTCTTTCCCTCCATGCTCTTTTAAGTCTCGGAGTTACTGGCCATGTTCATTTTGCTGGTTCTGGAAAATAATCTCACTCTTATTATGAGAATCCTTTATGTTAAATATCACTGAATGGGGTTAGCCTGCATTAGTTCCTACCCACCTACAAAAATGTATTTTGATAACTATTGGCACTTGGTCATGTGCTGTGCAGTGTATGAACAAAAAGGTGGGGGAAAAAGAAGACCAGAGCAAAACATCTAGCAGCATTTGGAGGAAATTAGTTGCTGACACACAGGCAACTAAGTTTGTATTGAAATGATTTCCTGTTAAAAATAATGCTTCATATGATGCAAAATATTGGTCGTGGTCATCTGTGACTGCAAGAAAGACTGTATCTTAAATCTGGGGGACTTTATCAGTAGAGTTTAATGGTCACAGGCCATCAGCAGGTGAATTGCAAGCAGTAGCTAAGTAAAAACAAAGGACACTTCAGCTGCAATGCCCTTGGATTCAGGGTCACGCCTAAACGCTTAGAAGAAAACCACGAGGCTCTAAAGCAGTTGTGGTGGGTTCAGATTTTTGTCCTCTGGTAGATCTAAAGCAAGGTGGCATATCGAAATGTCAGCTAATACTTAGCAATGGTGTCACTTTGGAGAACTTTCTCTATTACTTAGTTGCTTCTTGGGTCCCTCATGGTTATGTCCAAACAATGTGAAGAACCAGGCCGTGCTCCAGTATGTTTCTATTTTAATGAACAACTGTGTGAACTTGCTTTGCCAACCAAATGACTTTTCAGAGGTAAGTTTCATATCTGGTATTAATAAGTTTATTTACTGAATAATATAAACAATTATAAAGGAAATTAAAAACAAGTATTTCCCCTTTAAAATGTTGTTTTATTTATGTAGGCTCACTTAAATGTGACAAATTGGAATAAAGTAGGCACAGTGCCCTGTATTTTTTTCAATGTTCCTAAGCTTTGATACTGCAAAGCATACAGAATTTTACTTCCTGAACAGCTTAAAGTCAAATATCCAGATAAAAATTGTTTAATCTTGTCCCACTAAACTCAAAAGAAAAGCCTAGTCAAATAAAGGTAGAAGGAACTCAGTACAGATTTTGTTTTTCTTAGCAAAGTTCAACTTCTGACTCTTAAAGAATCTTGTCTTCTAAAAGTTTCCTTACCTGCTTGCTTTGCTTTAATCTCACAAGCAAAAACTTTACCTTTCATAGAAAAGACTGGGAGGGTTACCTATGCTGAGAAACAATGGTGGCTGGCTTTTTAGGTTACCAGCATCGTGACAGCATGCAGGCAGGTAAAAGTGATTGTCTCTGGAATTCAGGATATCTGAAGGCAGGAAATCTGGGATTGAAAATGTTTTGTATTGCATGTAAAGTTTTGCTGTGGTACAGTCGAAATCAGGGATTAAAACTTGTCTAGAATGACTGTGCTTTGGAATACTTGTGGAAAACCTAGACTAGATGGTTAAAGCCTTGTGATCACAGAATCCCAGAATCAAGTTGGTTGGAAGACATCTTTAAGATCATCAAGACCAATTCTGGACTCAGCACTGCCAGGTCACCATCAAACCAAGTCCCCCAGCACCAGGTCCACACCAGGTCATTTCAATCCATCCAGCCACACAGATTCCACACTGCCCTGAGCAGCCTATTACAATTACAAACAATTAAAAGAAAATAACACATTAACAGAGCGAACTCACTTTCTGTTCCTAAACTACTCATCAGGAAGCTTTGATTTCCTTTAAATTGCTGTAACTTGGGATGTTTTATAAAAGATTAGTTTATCTCTTTATTTGGAACTGGTTACTATTGCAGTTATGATGAAGTAAATCACATTAATTCACTCACTTTCTAAATGAAAGTGAAAATATTTCTTTTGAGAGTTTTATGGGGTTTTTCCACCCCCTAAAATTTTAGATTGGATTAAGAAATTACCTTTGTGCATACACTTGGCTCTTGTCTCAGCGGCTCAAGAGAACACCACTGTAGGTTCTTTTGGGGAGTGGTGGAAGTGAGAAAACACATCTAGCAATTTATTTTTCTCTGAATGGCAATGCTGAATCAACACTGAATTAGCTTAGTATTGATTTTGAGTCTTAATGTCAAACGGGATTAAGAGCATTGTGGGAAACAGTCCCTAATCAAGCATGTGTTATGGCATACCAGCTGATCTGAATAGGAACAGGAAATAAACAAATAAACCCTTTAACCCACTCTGCAGGATGCACCACTAGCCAAGTAAACCTATGAAGCTTTTGTTTTGCTGTGACACAATATCCAAAGAATGAAAGTGAATTTATGCAATTTGAAATGTAGAACTAAGTGGTTCTCATTGGCACATCCATGTTTTTCTTGGTGTCCTATAGGTTTTCTTCTGAAGATTTGTAGTAGGGTATGGCTTTTAGGAATGTCTGTTGTCAGGAATTGTTCATGAGTTTAGTCTATATTCTGTATGTCAGAACTACCCAGCATAGTTGGGCATGAGGCCTTGCACTAAGCCCCTTCTTGAAATGTCAGTTCACTAGGGACTTCTAATAAGAGTAGACAATGTGCACATACAGTGAGTATGTTATCTGCAGCATGAAGGAAAGGCACTACATAACATGGGACCTTCCTGCTATGTCATGATGGCTTTCAGAAATCAGTTTCTTGAGACACTTATGTTCTTAGTATATTTGAGCCCAAATTGTAGCAGGCTGACAAAAGGCTGCCTAGTCCTAAGAGGTCTTTTTTGTTTGGCGCCTGCAATCTTAAGAACACCCAACAAGCTCTTGTAAAATTTATCAGGCAAACAAGCAGTCGTTAGGAAAAGAGTTTATTAAACCCACACCTAAAAACAAGAAGAGAAGAAACCCCAGACAGGTAAAACGAAGTCTAAACTGTGGTAATAGTGCCATTACACACCTTCTGAGAAAAATGGAGTAATAACTACATACTGGTCTTCGGTTTCAGACGAGATCTTATGGGGAAAGGGACACATACTGCAGCAACAGGGGGAACCACACCCGAGACACTTCAACCCCCAACTTCTCTACATTCTGCTTAAGGTTTAAGAGTCCTAAATCTCTTCTGCTTCTTGCACAGACAGTTCAGTCAGCTGAAAAGCAAATGCACCTCTAGGCTTACTTCTCCCGCATTTCCCAGTTTTTCTCATTTGCAGCTGTGACAGCCGCTGCTTCTCCCCACTTATCCGTAAGTTACCACCGCGGCGACCACCCGCTCAGGTCGACCGCCCTCAGCAGGCGCGACCACATGGCCAAGATGGCGGTCCAGGCACGCGGCTCCCGCCCCGTGGCGAGAACATGTCGGCCGCGATGGCAAACCAGTGGAAGCCTCCCTCCCCCTCCAGGGTGTCGGGGGCTTTCTTCTTTTTTAGTTAGCTCATCATTCTGATGGCCTCAGGTCAACTGGCGGCACAGCTCTGCTCCGCTCGGCGCGGGGGAGGGACCAGCGCTGCCTGTCTCCCGCTGAGCCCGCACGTCGCGCTTCGCAGAGCGAGAAGCGGAAGGGCTACCGACACGGTTCCGTGATCCCGATCGCTCTGGTGAGCGGCGGCGCACGGGTAGGACCGGGGCTGTTCCGCTCCACTCGCCGCGTCTCGACCTTGGGTTGGGCAAGCCCCCCTGCGGCGGCCCTGTGTTAGGGGAGAGCCGCGACAGGGAGAACGAAGGTGAGAACGGCTCCCTCTTCAAAAGGGAGAGCGCCCCCGCCCCCTGGGTGCTGTGTGGTCTGTGTGAGGGTCATGGGGGCTGAAGGAAGGGTCATGTTTGCTTGCAGAGAAGCACAAACCAGGATTTTCAAACCGTAAGACAGAAGTTTGGCAGATTTTAACAACTGACGATAGTTGTTCACTATAAGGAACAGGCATTGGTCTCATAGACCATCTGCCTATCTGGGCAGACACTGTGCTAACCTAGAATCTACAGCAAATGCAGACTGTCCAGCAGGTTAGGTAGGTGTGTTATGAGTTGCAAGTGTTATGGTAGGCTTGGCATCCGGTGCAAAAAAACCACGTGCATGTCCAACACCTTTCATCTCCTTCATAAATTTTTAACAATAAATCCTGCATATAGAGATGCTGCTCTGAAGTGCAGCTTCTTAATAACCTATTGCAGGAATCTAGAAGCAGAACTAGAGAAGAGGTTTTGTTCAAATAAAATCGCAGAGCCTGTGCGGGCTCATGTCATGTAATTACAGGGGTAACAGGAATTTCTGGTCCCTCTTGTGCTAGGCATACCAGTGAAAACATGAATTTAGTACCAGGATTTTGCAATGTTAGATGAAGCTGATGAAGGAGACAGCAGGAGACCTATACGTTCCCATATTGCACGTGAGCACAGCTTTCAGTTTTAGGGGATGATGTATTTCAAATGTTAGATGACTGAGGATCCCAGACTAAAGAACTTTTTCCTTGCCATTTGAGGTGCATTATACAACTTAGGCACGTATAATCTATGAAGTCTATCTTTGAGTAAAACTCCAAGGTACCCTGGTAAATAGTTGCAATGTAATTAGAGAAGAATATAGCATTTAACAAAATGAGGAAACTGTAGGTATAGAAAATGTGTAACTATGACTACTCTTTTCTCTAGTGTAGCTGGTACAGTCTCTTCTGAAAACAAGGAAACTGATTAGAAGCTTAATTTTAATGGTAATATCAATCTTTACTAGATAATGCTGGCATTTTCCAGCAGTAACTTTACCTTTTTGGAACAGTGTGATACTGCTTGTGATGTTTAATAGCATTCTACCAACATGTGAACCAGTAGAAGTTTCTCTAGCCTATAGATGCAGTTATCCATGAAGTGCATCCAACAGCAAAAGCAATTCCTTCTCTAAAAAACCTGTCTCACCTTGCAGGGTTTTTATATTTCATTAGAAAATATTTTCCATAACATTCAGTATTGCTAAGAGAATGTTCTTTTTCCTTTGGATGTAAATAGCAAGCTATGAAAGCAATCTTTTATGGTCACAAATTAACTGATTACAGTCTTTTCTGAATGTAAGTGCCTTAGATTGGAAGGATAAAGTTGAATGTAATATCTCTTCTGCTTTCTTCAAGCCTTTTATGAAGCTATGGTGTAAAACAGTATCAGCTTGTGTACAGTCATCTTGGAAATAACATGAAAAAGCAAGTTTGTTCTGTAAAGATTAATCTCTAATAATAGCACAGTAAAAGATGCAACAGCTGGTATGGATTAATATTCCTTAATATCTACTTTCGTGTGATTAAAAGCTGAATGGCTTAGGCCTTTGCCAGCAAAAAGAAAGGGATGGTTACTAAGCTCTACTAAATGTACTGTTCATAATTTTTTTAAACAGAATAAACATTTAAATTTCTCTGTTTTCCCCTTTTCACTTCCAGAGTTCTTAATTTTCCTCATTCCAAAGTTTTATGCCACAGGTCATAGGTTACAAATGTTTTTTCTTACAAAAAAAGAGGGGGAGAAATACATTGCTCACTGGTTGAGGGTTTAATCCTCTAGTTTCTGACATGCAATATCTGAGACTATTCCTAGTACAACTCAGCAGTAAATCATTAATTTCTTTGTTGGTTTATTATTGTGTTACAGGATTGACAGTTGAAGAGAAATACATTAGGCTTTTGTTTTCATGTCTGCACTAAGCAGTAAATACTTTTGTCCAGTTCTACACTGTGGTGGTGATTTTTATACTTTTACATAAACAAAATCTTTTTCAGCTTGGAACTGAAGAGTAAATACCAAAGCTTTTTACAAGGTTTAATCAGCATGTGATTAGCTGGATCAGCGCTTACAGCCCAGGTGGTGCCGTTTTGGGATTACATCTCAATAATTTACTTCAGATTCATTGAGGTTTGAGCACCCCTAAATATTTTGCAATCAGGGAGACAAATTTGCTCAAAAAACTGATGACTAAAAATCTGGATAGGAATTGAATCAGGCACATACTGCACACAAGTTGACAAATTATTTTCCACTTTAAGGTTCTATTAAATTCAGAGGTGACATGTGGACTGTTGCTTTTAGTCCTCCACAGTATCCTTTGCCAAGATGTTGCACAGTTTAGCTGCAAGTTGTATGAAAGCATGGAAGCCAGCTTGAGCTCCTTTGTTTTGGAAAAGAGTCTTATGTTTGGATAAGATTAAGATTTCTTTAACCTGATGCATAGTACCCCAAGTTAAGAAATTCTTAATTTTGTTGTTGAATATTGTACGTGTTTTTGTACCTGAGGTCAGGATGATGGAGAAGCTTGCTTTTTTTGGTGAGGACTGGGTTAAGGACCAATTGAGCAATTCATGAGTCCCGATGGAATGCATCTGTGGGTGCTGAGGAATCTGGCAGAAGTCATTGCTAGGCCACTCTTCATCATCTTAGTTAAGTTGTGAGAAGCAGAAGTGCCTGAGGCCTGGAGGAAAGCCAGTGTCACACCAGTCTTTGTTTTCTTGCCAGAAATGGCAAGAAGAAGGACCCAGGTAACTACAGAACAGTCAGTCTCACCTCCATCACTAGGAGGGTGATGGAAAAACTTCAGCTTATCCTGGGCGCTGTCTCTAGGCACACCAAGAATATGAAGGTTATTAGGAGTAGTCGACATATCTTTACCAAGGGGAAGTCACATTTAACCAATCTGATTGCCTTTTATGAGGATACAGCCAGATGGATAGATGATGGTAGAGTAGTGGATATGGGTTGTCTTCATTTCAGTAAAGCATTTGACACTGTTTCCCACCACATACTTCCCACAGCATACACTCAGGAAGTGTGGTCTGGATGACTGGGCAGTGAGGTGGATTGTGAACTGGTTGAAGGACAGTGGTGGCAGTTGTGGTCAACAGCACAGAGTGTAATTGGAGTCCAGTGGAGCTTTACAGGGGTCATTGCTGGGACAGGTTCTGTTCAATATATTCATGAACAACCTAGATGAGGGAACAGAGTGCACTGTCATCAAGTTTGCTGACACTGGGAGGAGTGGCCAACACCATCCAGTGAGACCTGGATAGACTGGAGAGTTGGCTGGGGAGAAATGTAATGAAATTCCACAAGGGCAAATGTAGAGTCTTGCATCTGTGAAAGAACAACACCAGGTACCAGTATAGGTTGGGTACTGAACTGTTGGAGAGCAGTGTAGGAGAAAGAGATCTGAACAGGCTGCTTAGAGAGGCTGTGGAGTCTCCTTCTCTGAAGATATTCAAAACCAGCCTGGACACATTCCTGTGTGATCTGCTATAGATAATCCCATTCTAGCTGGGAGCTTGGACTTGCTCTTTGAAAGTCCCTTCCACTCTCTAACATTCTATGATTCTGTGAGTTGATGATCTTGAAGGTCTCTTCCAACCAAAGATACTTTGCAATTCTGTAAGTTCTTTCTTTGAGATGCAATGAAATCCTTCCTGTTTAATAATACAGTGAAGATCATGGATCTTTTTCTGAGTATAACATATAATAAAGAATTCAGTGAATGGTCTAATAGCATTGCCATACCGTTAATTATTAAATAAGGCATATGGTCAAACTACCACAGCAGTTATTTTTAATCAAGCAGTCATTAGAGCTATTTTATTGTGACTAGACATGAACCTTGAAAACAAAGGTTGTGTTACCTTTTCTTTTTTCATTCTTTCTGCTCCCTACCTCTCCTTTCCACCCCAACACCTTCCCAGTGTTAAGAAACACTCGTGTATTGATCAAAGGGTCAAAAACATAAAAAAAAGGAATTACTGATAATATTGTATAACTCTGAACCAGCACGAGCTTGCTCTACTAAATAGTTTTTGTAAATATATGGTAGCTTATAGTGCTAAACTTATTTTTCACTTTGATAAAGGCAAAGCAGTCAATATTGGGTTTAAGCCTTTGTGTTTAGGATTTTCTTTGCTGAGCTGATACAAAGCTCCATTCATGCAGCTGCAGAATTACAGTGTAATTCACACCAAAAGATGCAGGATTCAACAACTTCAACCTAAAAACATAGTGCAATGTCCAAAACAGATGTTGTTGATGTCCTGTGGCTTTCAGCTGGTAGGTGTAGCCCAGACAAGGACTGTACAGGTTATTCCACGTTTATTCTGGCAGCATCCCTCAGCCAGGAACAGACAGAAGTACACTAGGAGATATATCTGAGTATCTCCTAGTGATATGTTCAGTCCTCAGCTCTCATTGTAGCTGTTTCAAAGTTCAGGGCACTAAGGTCAGTGGGTAAATGTCTTGTAGCAATGAGACCGTAATATTGATTTTCTGTAAAATTCTTTCAATTAGCTTTTCCTGTTTTACACTTTTTTATTTTCTCTGGCTAAATGAAGCTGAGCCCTTAATACATACTTTATCAGACCCAAGCAAAATGTGTAATAGCCAGTATTAGGAGTGTGTATTGCGTTCCATTTTCTTCTCGATGTTGCCAATAAAATGGCACTTGGTCTGCCAGCTGAGTGGATTTGGGATTCTTTTCAAGGCTAAGCCATGGATTAGTGAAGTACAGCTGCTCTGTTTCTCATGCCAAGTGGTTTTGGCAATTTTTTTCATTTTTAGTGTCCTTGAAATAAATCCTGCCTCTTTCTCTCTGCCTTTTCTGGGGATTTGTTCATGTTCAGTAGCAAACATTGTCTTTCTTTCACCAAACTGTATGTTGGTGGGACTGAGCAAACAACCATTGCCTAAATGACTCTTTACCAAAAAAAGAAATGTAAACACATCGTCTTAGTTTAGATAACAATTAAACATGTGCTCTTAAGGAGCTGCAGCAAGTGCAGCTAACTCTGGGGTTTTTGAGCTACCAGTCCCAAATGACAATGACCTTTCCTTAAGGAATGGCATGTATTGGTGGTTTCTTAAAATGCAGAATTCAGAGAATTCTGGACAGTAAATCTACATTTACAGTGCCAGTCTGCTAGTAACTAGAGCTGTAATACTTCTATTTCGGTTCTGTGTTCTATACCCCCTTTTCATTTAAAGCTGTGGACTAGAAAGTTAAACATTTCTAACATCATGTAGAGAGCTCTGAGTTTCTGATCATCTAATTGCTTTTAGTTTGTGTAGGGTTTATTGTGAGTTTGGGTTTTTATTGTTGTCATGGTTGTTCTATTTTTTTTCATTTCAAGCTGATCCACCATTCCCTCTGTTGGAGATGGTACCAACCAGAGTAAACTCTCAAACTTGCCCTCTGGCCTGGCCATTGAAGCTGGGCTCAGCTGTGTTTGGCACATGCCAAATCCTTTTTTTTTCTTTTTACCCAGCAGTATAAAATTCAGGGTAGAAGATTAAAATAGAGTTACGTGATAAGACAACAGGAAATGGTCTGAAGTTGCACCAGGGGAAGTTTAGGTTATACTTGAAGAAAAATTTCTTTATTGAAAGGGTTGTCAGGCCTTGGAAACAGGCTGCCCAGGGAGAACGTTGAATCACCATCTCTGGATGTATTTCGAAGTCATGGAGAACTGGAGGTAAGGGACAGGGTTTGGTAGTGGCCTTAGGGACAGTTGAGTTTTCTGTGATCTTAAAGCTGTTTTCCAACCTACAATTGGATGATCATAATCATCTTAATTTGTGAATTTTTCAGTCATGGTACTCTTGTTACAGGTAATTGTAGAAACTTGTGGAGACAACATGGGTGGACAAAACCATTTTAGAGCTCCCTTTCTATGCAGTCAGTGCTGGTGCTGGCAGTGTCACAGGCTCCACCAGGTTCCTGCACCAGGAATGGTCTCTGTTAATGACATTAAAGGAAACCTAACATCAGTTCTAAAACATTCAAATGGGAATGTTTTTCGGTTCCTGAGGTGATGATTGCTCTGTGAATCAGAGCAGCCCACAGCTGCAGCAATGAGCTTTCTGCATCTCTATTTCATTTCAGTGCTTGAAAGTATTAATAACAATCCTTTCCTTTTTGAAGGACTCATTTAATCTGCTGCCTGTAACTGTAGATCAAGCATATTGCTATCATTTTAATAAAAAAATGCAATGAATGTTTCATTGATCTGACAAAGCAAACTGATGCCGTTGTGCACAGGTTTGTTCACTGACATACCTCAAACAGCACGAAAAAGTTAACATCTCTGGCAGTATTTTAAATAACATGTGTCTGTTTCCTATATGACACATTTTAAAATGCTTTTTTCATTCCCTTTTACCCTTCTTGAATGATTGGGGTGGAGGGAGGGGGGATAAGTAAAACCTTAGACTAATACTTTATGCCAGTGAGCAGTAATTCTGTGGTAATCAGAATCTAATGAAACTGCACAATCAGCAAAGTCAAAGAGTGCCGAGAACATGTCCCCAGAGTCTCCAGCTTAGCTTGCGCTTTGTAACTAAAAGGTGCAAATTATCTTACTGAATCTTTCATGGTAAGTTCCAGCCTGCAAAGCCAATAAAATAAGCATCCTCCCCAAAAAGGCGTGTTTTAATCTTTTGGCATAATTTAAGAATGCCTCTATACTTCTTGTATATGCCTATTAGTGAACAAAGTAATATATGTAGGAAAAAGGAACACAAGGAAGAATCTGAATGAATTTGTGCAGTGAATGATACATTGGCAGTACCCTTATGATTTAAAGACATAGGCAAACCAAAACTGGTAAGAAGATATGGTGAAGGAAGAGTATGTGTTTGATTAAGTATTGTCATATCTATAATACCTGTTAAGATATGGGCTTGAGATTTTGGATTTTAATACTTTCCCCTGAGTGTCATCTTTGTCAAATCAAATGCTGACATAAATAAAAAACTGAAATATTGTGAATAATGCTCATAATAAATCCTAGATTCTACCAAACTATAGAGATGCTGAGGATGCTTCTTCTACAGGCATTAAGACTCGACAGTACCTCTGGTCCTTCGAGTATGCTGACATTTCTTAAGGTGCTCATTGTTGCTCTGGTCCTCTTCTGGATCTGTTCAGGAACTCATTCAAGACGAATGAAAGGGAAAGCAAGCAGGAAAGCCACTTAAGAGATGTTCTTAAGGATTCTGGCCAAAATGCAGTTAGCTGACTGGAAAGGCTGAGGGAGCTGGGTCTCTTGAGCTTGGAGAAGAGGAGGCTGAGGTGTGACCTCATTAATGTCTACAAATATGTGAGGGGTGGGTGTCAGGAGGATGGAGCCACACTCTTCTCAAGGTCATCTGGTGATAGGACAAGGGGCAGTGGGTGCAAGCTGGAATATAGGAGGTTCCATATAAATATCAGAAGAAACTTCTTCACAGTGAGGGTAATGGAGCATTGGAACAGGCTGCCCAGGGAGATTGTGGAGTCTCCTTCTCTGGAGACATTCAAGACCCGCCTGCACATGTTCCTGTGCGACTTGGTCTAGGTGGTCCTGCTGGGGCAGGGGGATTGGACTAGATGATGTTCTGAGGTCCCTTCCAATCCCTGGTGATTCTATGTAACATACTCCAAACAACCTTATGGACCAGAGCACTGTAGGTGCGTTAGTGTTGTTGGATAGCTTGGTGAAATATGAGAAACTGACTCTTAGAAGTCAGACTGAGAAGGTCAATGCACACTGTGCATTCCAACAGGGTTATTTTACAAAACAGGTCCTGGAAAGGCCCTGGTTTTCAGTCTACCACATGAAAGCCATATAGATAGGATAGCTACAGCTAGATTACCTGAGGGTATCTAGACATTTTACAAGATCTGTATAATATATGGCACATGTACTTCAATTCATAGCTGTGTGGTCTATATGCTTTGTGCTTTACAGAAAGGAAAAAAAAGTCTGCCTTGTCAAGCTGTCAGGCTCAATAACAGGGCATGACTGGAAACTTAGATGATGGGTTTTACCTCTCATCCTCACATTAGATTCAGGAGACTACCAGACCATTTCTAGGGAATCTGGACCCCTTATAATATCTTGAGAAGAAGTTGTAAGAGTCAGCATGCAAAGGTATGGCCAAGTCTTCCTGTGTAACACCTGATACAGACTTTCATTTATAACTTCTTTCAAATTTATCTTAAATTTCAAACCACCTGCTTTAGCCTGATGCTGTGTTCTGCATTTAATGAAATTCTCTCCCTTGCTAGATGAGTCAGAAAAGCAAACTTGTGATGGGGATGTCCCTTAGGAGAACATTAGGAAAAAGTACAGGAATATCTGTTTTCTGAATGCTCTTCTTTTTTTTTTTTTTTTTCTTTTGCTAAGATAAATATCTAAATGAAATAATAAGAAACTCTTGCATTGAAAATTTATTAACTATATTTTGTTCAATATCAATTTAAATTAGTAAATTTAAATTGTACTAAGCAGTCAATACGTAACTTTTAGGGCAGTAAGAGAAATACCTTGCTGCAATTTAATTAAAATCAGTTCAGCAAGCAGCACTTAATAGAAATATGAGAAATCTGATAATTAATGTATCTGTAATCTAAAAGAGTTGGGAATACATTAAGCACATAGTTACCGCAGTCTTTCTACACTGAAGTAGTAAAACATCAGGCCAACCTATTTGAAATTAGGCTTTATTGAAGAGAACTCAATAGGGATATCTTTAATGGAAAGGCAGATTATCTGTAAAAGTTTTTCATACTGACTTGCAAACTCCAGCATCTTTGAAGGTGCAATAATGATATTTTAACATGTTTCTTCTGTCTAAGGGCCAGTGTGAGAAGTTTAGAAATGCAAGTTTAAAGGGTGTATGATTAATAATACGACAAATGAAGCATTTATTCAGAATCACACGCATTTGTTCAGCCACTACCACACTCATTAGCAGAGAAGATGTGCATAAAAATGTAAAACTAAATACTCTAGGGAGAAATGTCTGAAGTTCTTGTCTAGCACTGGTGCAGCTAAAGATTATTAAAAATAAGACTTAGAGATTCCCCCTCCCACATGCCCCAGTTATTGTTAGAAGAATTATTAAGTTTGGAATCTCTCTAACGAGAGTATTTGCTGCTTGTTGGCATTTCTGTTTTAATTACTGGGAGGAACATAACACACTTGACAAAGCTGAAACCTTTGGTGCCTCATGCTGCTTTGGCAACTTTGCTTGGTGGTTTTAATTAATCCTAACCTACGTATTGATCAGCAGGACCTGCAGCGACGGCAACAGATTTCTATTCAAATGTTCCATGGTTTCCGAACACCTACAAGCTGTTTGGCTTGGGAGTAGCACTGACAAAATTTTATGAGTGGGTTTATGCTGAATGGAATCTATGTCTATGCATTAATCTATTCTGAGGATTACTGCTAAATAAGCATGTTCTCTTGATTGTAGAAGACGCTGTTTTGTGCCGTTTTAAAACTTTATACTGTGCATATATTGCTCTAAGCTCCTGTATCATCCAATGGACTTTGAGTAACTTTCTGTGTGCGGCATGCTTTCATGGAAATCAGGGAGCTACTCGTGACCATAAAATTAAACATGAGCAAGCGTTTCCAGAATTGAGTTAAGCAAATGCCTTTGAGTTAAAACCTGGATGAGAGCAGTCAGATCAGAGAGGAATTTAAGAGCTCGGTCCCCTACAGAGGGGGTAGCATGTCCAGTATGGGGATGGCTCTACCCTGAGCGATCAGCACTTTTTCCTTTGTTCCAGCTCATCTTTGATGTCAGTTGTGCTTATGCAGAACAGAATTGCTGTTTCTTCTGCATGAATCTTCTTCAAACACAAAGAAAAGCAGGGAGAGAGACAGAACTGAGAAACCTATACAATGGCCACTGTTGCTATGTGAAGTTTAAAAGTGTTTCCATGAGGGACGAGCAGAACTTACGGCTTACTTTAAAGCCAAAGCATTTATCGGGGGTGAAATTTTGCCACAAATATTTCATTTCCTTCACATTTCTCACAGAATGTAATAGCCTTTCTTATACTATCAACAGGTAGAAAACAGGTTGTTTTTAACTCCATTCTGCTTTAAAAATAATATTTCAAGTTCTAAGCATGTGACAAAGCTGTAGAGGAATTCTAAAGATGAGTTCAGAACCAAACCTGGGCAGCAAGGAAGGAATTATTTGACATGTATGTTACCCAGAGAGGAATTCCAGTGATAATACACCAAAGCCGAAAGAAGCCATCACTTTTATTTTACAGTCCTGTTCTCCTAAAAGCACTCATTCACTGCCTGCATAAGAAGCAGAATGTTATGTCACAGGAACTTCATATTTTCAGTGGATTGCAGATTTGGGAACTTATATAAAGGATGCTACTTAAGGTTGTAATAAATTTGCTGCCTGTGCTTCAACTCAGGCAGACACCTCCATGCACATCCAACCCCATTTTGTGCATAGTTTATCATTTCAAGAAATACAACTTGATTTATAGAAATCAGATTGCAAAACTGAGCTGTTTCTTGCCACTTCTTTTTGTAGGTTATACTGTTACTTGATTGTACTTTAAGGCTTCTGAGTGGTTGTTTAGCTGTTCAAAACCCGTACCTTCACTGATATTAAGAGGTTTAGGTTAGTGGCTGAACCTGATGATCTTGATCTTTTCCAAACTAAGTAATTCTGTGATTCTGTGTCTCAGCCAAATGCTGTTGCCTCTCAGCAAAAAAGAAAATTACCAGAGCTAAAGACACTTTGAATCTAATTTTGCACAGTAGTCAAGTCCAGGACACTTAGATACACTTCCAATTTTTTGTCTTTGACTTTTTCAAGTAGTCAAGTGTCAAGTGGCACCAGGAGATACATGGAGTAACAGCATTTGTGGAACAAGAGACATGTAGATCAAGGGCTGGTTTTGTCTTTTCATACCTGCTTCATGGGTATACTACTGTTTCATGGGTCTCAGTAGTTCAATGTGTTGCATTCTGTGAAATCTTAGTTATTAGCTCAAGGTTTAATTCAGGTATTCAAAAATATGAGGCTCTCTGAGCTGCATTTTGTTACCTCAGTTATTGGCTTACAAGTAGCAGTCAGTTCCTCTCAGTGTTGGAACTCAGGTCCCAATGTAATTACTGCTTACACTTTTATTACTTTTGCATTATAGTTTACTGGGACATTTCAAATTAGGTCTAATAATGACTGTGAGGAAGATAACAATATATTCTGTAGGTGTTTTTAATGTAATCTAGCTCAATTCCTACTTGTACAATTTTATATAAAGACTAACAGAAAAAATATAACATGCTACATCTTTGTACACTGCATTTTGGCATTTCTGTCCATAAATTTTACTTCTGATATCTAAATGAACTAGTCTCCAGACACAACGTGGCTTGTTAGATCTTGCAAAATGCTACATGAACAGGTAAGAAAACAAGGGGAAAATGTCCCGTCCATACTAGATGAATTAATTTTACTGTTACGGTAGTAGTTTTCAAGATCAGTGAGTATCGTATGTGAAGATACTGTTTAAATCAATAAACCCAAACTCACTAGTTCTTCATCTCTCCTTCTACCCTGTAAGCATGTGAGTACCACCAAAAACCAAGGAAATTTTATTTCTGAGGCAGACATGGTGAGGGCACATCTTTATCCCTTTCTGTCACAGTATGTTTATATCACGCTATGTCACAAATCAAACTCCAAGGGCTGTGAGCCTTCCCATAGTACGAGTGCAGGCATCCATGAAAACTATCTTTTGTGTAGCAGTGTTTTCTCTGAGAATGTAAGTTTTTTCACTCTGTGTTATTCCTTTGAACTCAGCATGAGTACTTTGGCTGAACTTGACAGAATTATATATTTGGGATTAAATGCCAGTGATTTCTTCCTCTTGCCATGCAGAATTTTGTCCTTTCAGACAGTATACACAGCAGATGGTAGGCTGCTTGTCCTCGACAAGAGAAGTGCAAGTTTAGTCATTTTCTGACCAGTGTGGTCAAGGTCTAATTTACACGCACACAGGTTCAAAGTCCCTCTCTTTTTACATGGCAGTTCCTGCCCCTGAAACACGCTAGTTAAATCCTATGTTATTGTATAATGATTACTATAGTAATTTTTTTTACGTGTAGAGTGATCTCTTGTGTTATTTGAATAAACCATGTTCTTGCATAATGGCTGGCCAAGGAGAACTCATTCATCAGCAAAGACGAGTTAATTCTTTTTTTAACTAAAGGCAACCTAGCCAAAGAAGTATTTCACACTGCATGCCTGAGTTCCATTCCCAAGACAGAGTTA
The DNA here is from genome assembly GCA_013397515.1 of Upupa epops. Taxonomy (NCBI): domain Eukaryota; kingdom Metazoa; phylum Chordata; class Aves; order Bucerotiformes; family Upupidae; genus Upupa; species Upupa epops. The sequence continues at coordinate 130,749 of VZRI01009672.1, forward strand.
CGTACCCAAATCCTTTTTTGTGTAGAGATATTTTTGTTGTATAGATTTTTAATTGTATTTCTTGCCGTTTATCCAGCAGGTCAACTTTTCCTGGAAGAGGCATGTATAAAAGCCACCATGTTTAAACCTGATTTTCACTGGGGGAAACAAAAAAATCTGTTCATTTTTTTCAGATCCTGTATTTCAGTGCTTAGCTTTCAAGAATGCTGAGTGGTGGGTTTGGGGACAGTTTTAGTAACAACTGGAATATCTCCTTGGTGTGCTTTCAGAGAAAAGAACTACCAATGAGATTTTTCAAAGAACAGAAAAAGAAATGTCTGCAATGTGGAATATGCTTGTGATATGTCCTGTTTTTGGTGTCTGTCGAATATATTGATAGAAATTTTCTCACTACATTTAGTGAAATTTGGGTGAAGGCTTCAGAAAAAAAATCCTCAAATGAAGGAATATTTCCATTATAAATTAAGCACTATGCCCCCCTCAGTTGCTTGCTTGCTTGCTTGCTTGCTTGTTTCTGATATGATGTTCTATTACTAGTGTCTTGCTTTCTTCAAAATTTATTATTTCCTCAAACATAAATGAATTCTAAAATTCGTTTGCAATTGTAGTTTTCCAGAGGTATGTCTAATTCTTCCATCTTCCATCACTGTTTCTCCTGAAGTCAGCAGGAGCTTGGTTTCATTAGTAAGAACTGGTTCTCAACTGAAGCTGTTTTACAGACACCATTTCCACTTCTATCCTGCCCCAAAACAGCTTCAGTACAGATCACAAATGAGGGTTCAATATATTGGAGATCAGATACAGGAAGAGTGAAACAAGATTAGGGTCTACTAGGCTTCTTGTCTGCACAGTGCAGCCAAAGCAGGGAGTTAGGCTGCTTTATGATATGAATGTTAGATGTCTAGAAGTCATCCTTTACTTGTGTTGTGGTGGCAGCTGACACAGCAAGACAGGGTGGATATTTTGTTCTAAAAGAAAAAAAGTAATCGCAACACACCGTGTGTTTTGTTATGTAGTTTTAAAGTATGAGAAGATGTAAAAGCAGCTCTTTGCAGCAAAGCAATTAATTAAACTGACAAAAGCAACAGGATCTAGAAATGCATGTGATATGTAAAGTTACAAAATGAATGGCTTATTTACAACTTCGTCTAGTTTAGTGCAGTGTTTTGCCCAACTTCAAATTGTTCTACAAAGGATTAGATAAATTAATGCTGTATGACCTCCTTTTTTCTCCTTTTCAAAGAATGTAGAGCTGTACATCTAATGAGTAGCCCTGAAAGGACTATTATGTCCAATTGTCTCAATTATGCAAATAACATTGATATTTTAGCAGAAGGGAGGGGATATTTCAAATTAAAAGTTTCAGCTCCTGCTTTAGCCTTTCTGCAGTGACAGCATTTTTAAAGCAAGTCCATGTTCTGTTTGAAGAGAGGAAAGGAGGTTTAACAAATTGGAGATTTGGGCACTATCAAAGTAGATTTGTTGTGCCTTGTTCCACCATGAGATGAAAATACCCTCTGGGCATACAGATGGGTCATGAGACTTCTAAAGGATTACCTTCAAAGGGAGTCATAAGATTGGTTTGAACAAAGAAGCTGCTCACATGCTTATCATATGAAATTCTCTTCTTAAAGTGGTGGAAACCCATCTCCTTGGGAATTCTCATGAACTCCAGAGAGACTGGAAGTTCTAACAGTAAGATGAATGAGAAGTCTGAACAATAAACAGAAAGATGGCAGAGAAGCTCAGAGTTCAATGCAATTCATTTATTGTAGATACAACTCATCTTTCCAAACTGTGAAACCTGTCCAGTGACAAGCAGGTAGGATATGATTTTAAATTATTTTTTTCATTTCATTCCTGATCATCATCTTCTTCACTATCTTTCTTAGCATTCATATGCATAATGAAAATTTGCACTGAAGAGTGACCTACGATTGGCTGGAGAAAGATAATTCAGTTGAAGTGACAGTATTATGTTTAGACATATTCCTAGAGTTGTCATTTATTTTACGGTGGCTGAAAAACAGAGTGCTAATTGCAAGAAGACAAAACAAGTTTTCAAATAAAAAAAGGTGTCTTAAAATATTTCAAAAGTAGAAAATTGCTCAGGTATGACCTGTAATAAGTCATAGAAAGTCTGACAAAGAAAGAGTAGGTGACATCTTACATGTTTGAGTGTTTTGAATGCTAGTTTAGTACTGTCTTTGCAACAAATGGGGACGGAGTTTGTGATGTTCTTTTTGTTTTGTCATTTGGGAGTTTGCTGTTTTGTAGGGTTTTTTCCATTTTCAAAAATGAGACAGCAATAATTTCTGGAGTTAACTTTTGGCAATAAGTCGTGTAGGCAAGTCCCTTCCCCTTTGCGTTTGTTTCCAATTGAGTTTATCAAGGTCTGAAAGTACATCAGGTATCATGGAAGAAAGCATACAGTCTAAGGGTGTAATTTATGGTGTTTTGTGTGGCCTCAGTGAGGGTTTCCAGTAACATGGGTTTGACGATGAAAAGACTTATAAAAAACAGCAGCAACCCCATCACATTTGTATCAGTGATGCTGCTGTTGTCCCTTGAAGTAACGGATTTCTGTTGTAAAGTTCTGAGATGAGAAGTATCTATGAGATGAGAAGGATCCCTTACGAAGGTCTAGCCTACTTGATTCCTAAGTATTTCTGTTCCAGTCAGTCTTATGAATTATTTAGGAGCCAAGAAAGATCTTCAAATCACAGCTCTAAAGAACAATGCTCCCATTCATTCAATGCTCTCCTGTCGTTTCTACCCCTCTTAGTAGAGCCACTGGGGTCTTGAGGAGGGACGTCTCAGAGTATCAGTAGCTCCAGGAGGGCATTTTCTTGTATTCCATGGACAAGGCATTGACAGCCGTGAACACAGCTTCTGGCCTGTTCAAGTCTATTTTATCTATCTAATTCAGGAGTTAAAAAATCATTTGTCCTAGTATTCTTAGTGGATTAAATCGAGCAAAATGAAACCTTTCTAATATTTTTTCCTGCTATCAGTTTAACTCAAATGTTATTGAGTTATACATAATAGTTTACAACTGTTCCTCTATTATGTTGTTTCTTCTTTCTTAGAGAAAAGTGCAGGAATGTAATGCTGGATGCATTAAGGACTGAAAAGAAGATTGACCACGTTTTCTGAAAATGTTTTTATCTATAAACTCATTTGAAATGTCCCCTTGGCTTCATCTTTGGTAATCATTTCAGCCCCAAAATACTCAAGTTTTCAGGAAGTTCCCATCGAATGTTGACAAATTTCAGGCTTATACACTGTATTTTAAGGATACATATTTAGCATCTCCAGGAATTAATCTAACCCTTGAGTTGCAATGCTTGGTCTATTTGATCCTGCTGTGGCAGGGGGATTGGACTACATGATCTTTCGAGGTCCCTTCCAATCCCTGAGGATTCTACGATTTCTAAAATGTTATAAAGAAGAATTTTGTGCAGACCCCATAGCCCGAGACTTCAGTTAACTGGAAATTCTTTCTGTTTTGAGACGGACAGAAAGCAGCAGGATATAAAACGCAGCTGATTGTGACACGTTCTGTTAAAGCTCACATCTTAGTTAACACCTGGAAAATAATTGCTTTACTGAGTCTAAAATTAGCCACACTATGTTGCAAATTTTCAACAACTCAATTAACACAGTTCTACTTGGAGAATCTTGCTTTTTGGAAAACTATACATGCAGTAGACCAGTGCTAATTAATTAAGGGATAGATTAACTAATATATTGCATGTATATTTACAAAAAAACAGAGCAAAATTTACAGAAAGTTATCTCTGAACTAATAATTTCTAACACGTTAGATCAAAGAAGTGCTTGTATTTTCAAGCTTCTTTTTTCAAACACCACGTTTTATTATTCCCAGTGTAAGTCATTATTCTTCATAATCTTGAATGTGAATGATGTGAATAACTCAGATGTGTCTCTCAGACAGAGGCAATGTTCTAGTTCAATTCAATGCTTTTTGCACCTGAATTGCTAAGTGCCGCTTCGTCTTTGATTAATGCCTATTGACAAGATTTTTCTGAACTACAAATAAACATGGGCGGTTTTAGTGAGAACTATTCCCAGGCTTAGTTTTGTAATGAGGCAAGTGTCTTGTTATGTTGGTTATGGATTCATAAGTACTGAGTAATTTCACAGCACCTGCTGCTAAGTGTGTTGAATGCCATGAGGTTTAACGGTAACAGCGTTTTTCCTATGTCAGGTCAGACTACCCTGTATTATAGAAGAAACCAGTAACCACCAGGCCACTTTGACTAGGGTCAAATTAGAGACTGGCTGCCATCTCCCCTTGCTCATATCTACCTCTTGAGAATGGTTACTCATAGGTAAGGATTACTCTACTACCATAGATAAAGTTGCTCAATGCTTCCAGTTGTAGCATCTTGGTTTGTGTTTGTTATACTCTGACATTCTCTCACATCTTGGAGTAAAACTGGCTATGCAGAGTGTTTGCAGGAGGATTTTTTTGGGAAAAACTCCAAAACAGATCTCAGAAAGTAGTCAAAGTACATGAAATGTATGTATCTCATCTCCTTAGCACCTAAGCGGAAGGACTAAAGGGGTTTGGCAAGTTAATAAGTAACCTGCAATAGGTAACCAATGGGGATTATACATTACCATTAAACTTTCTTGCAAAAATCTCTTCCATGATGTTTGTACAGAATGGGATTGGGCTACCCTGCTGCAGGAATGGCTTATGCTATGTTAAAAATGTGGTAACATGGTTAGGGAGTTTCTTTCTGTACTGTGCTCTAAATGATTGTTTACTTAGTTGATACTAGTTGCATAAGCTATGTGGTTACCTGGGTGCTGAACTATGGCTGCCTCTCAGTGAGGTGCCTTGGCTCATCCATCACCCTTCACTAATGCATCTCTTTGTGCTAGAGCTGGATATATCCAACTACACGAGAACTGAGTAGTAGTGAGGCCATCCCTGTTCTTCTCATCTCTAGTCAGGGTAAGTCTAGATGACTTCCAAGGTCCCTTCAAATGCAATGATCCAGTGATTAAATCTCTGGTCAAATCTGGCATAAATATCCCGGTTCAATTCTGTAGAGCATTTTAACTAAATAAGTGGGTGACACAATTGAGATTGGACTTCCCTGGTGATACTACTTTTTGCAGCATAATGAAGGCTACAGGAGGATCACCGAGACATGCTGGTAAGGTGGTGTGAATGGGCTTACAGCTGAATACTCCCATAAATGACAATAATCAGACTTCACCTTCACAAGATGCTGGTGAGAGTAATTTGCATTATTCTACAGATGGGAGCTTTGCTGCCTGGCCAACTCCATTGCTTTAGTATTGTATACTTGATATAAACCTGAATGGCTTTGTCAGACCCTGCATTATGCACAACATCCATTCATGCATTGCTTGTATGTGCCAGGCGCTATCTGCTGCATCTGCTGTCCATACATGTCTCCAAGCACTGCTGTTGCCACACCTGGAAACAGCTGCTGACCAGCTGTGCCTTGTACAATAAAAGACGCTCTAGAGGGCAGCAGCTGGATACTGTGTGCTCTTCCATAGGGCTCCAGGTGCCAGAGAGCTGCCCCACAGTACATATGTCCAGTTGCAAGATAAGGCCGAAGCCTGATCCAGTTCTGTGAGCCAGATGAGCACTCCAAGCCATCCAGCAAAGAGGAGTTGTTGTGTTGCCTGGAGCATCTCTGTTTTGGAGATCATGGCAGTTGAGAGGGCTGGCTACATTGGCTTGAGATCTCCTTGAGTTTTGATATGCTCCAGCAACACTATGATTCTTGTTACTTTCCACTCCACCAAATTCTTTTCCTTCCTTTGGTGATAGTTTTATCATTATGATTACTCATAGACACTAACTACTACTGCTCTCCACAGAGATATATGAAAACTGATGTTCACAGCTCCTGCCGGCAGCCATGGTAGCATGAAAACAGTTATAGCATGTTCGCAGTGACTTCCACCGTGGATTTTTACCAGAGGTCCAGTGCGAACCTGCTTCTCTTGTGTGAAGCTGCAGTGAAACAAAGCTGTGGGTTTTGTTCTGGTGCAACCTGAAATTCAGGCCCAGTACTTGTTCATTGAAGGTCTGGGTATAAATGACATGAAATAATGTGAAACTGAATTTGATATAGCAGCAAAGAGAAATTGTCCGTGTGTAATGCTGAGAAATATTTTTCTCTTCAGTTGCTGCATATCTCCAGCCCTAGATATGCGTATTTCTCAGCAAGTAGTGTAGTTCCAGGAACAGGAGGAATTCTGCAGAAGGATACCTTCTTTCCACCCATAAAATGGAATAACATAAACCTAGAGTTAATGAATTAATACTATTTCTCAGCAGCATACTGATTTCTAGGTTCAAGACCAGGTTGGATGGGGCTCTGGGCAAACTGGTGTGGTGATAGGTATCCCTGGCCATGGCAGGGGGTTGGAACTAGATGATCCCTGAAGCCCTTTCCAGCATAAACCGTTCTGTGATTCTATGACCAAGAATGAAAACCAAGCAGGGGGTTTGGTTTAATCATAATTTAGGAGACCCGTTGTCAGTTTTCATAACATTTCACCAGACATCTGAAATATGTTTTTTTTCAAAATTAGGGTCTGATTAGTGCATTCAGGATGTGCAGTAACAAGCAGATTGGAATTTTGCTTCTGTCAACTATTTGGCTTTTTTGTGTTTCTTAGAAGCAAATGGAAACTATGCAGGATTTTTTTTTAGGGCCATAATCTTTCTGGCAGCAACTGTTTGCCTCTCTTCCTAATACTCTTGCTGGCTGTTGGACTGAAAACTGTGTTCAATCTGTCATAGTGCTTTAACAATTCATCTATTCCAAGGCTGTTTTAAAAGGGTCTTTTTTCTTCAAACTCAGAAGACATTTTTCCTCAAGAAGACAAATTTTAATCTAGAAAGAGAAATGTCCAGAATCTGTATCTATGAGGAAAGTGCCCATTGGTATTTTTTTCTTCTGCTCAAGTATTTGCACTGGATTATAATGAAGCTTTGGTTAAGCAGATTAGATAGACAAAAGCAGTGAAACTTCAAAGGCTGACCAAATATGCTGAGGTTTTATTTCCTGGCTCTGTAATGCCTGCTTTTGCCTTTCTCGCATTAGCACAGGAAAAAACCCAACCCTTTAGAGCAGAATGAGTTGTGCCACTGCAGTGCATACAGTGATTGATTCCTAATGGTTTGGGTTTTTTTTGGTGTAGGTAAGATTTTAGAATTTGTTTGAGAGGGGCTTTAAAAACAAGCACATAGCTGAGAGCTTGTTTTCAAAACCAAGGCGGACAAACTTCCTTCCTAATTAAATTTGTGATTTAATGCAGTGGTTAATTGTTTTTACACGTAGCGCACAAAACAGCAACAGAAATTGTTCTTAGGTAGGCTATGAAGAATAAGGTGAAGAAATAATTATATAGTGTCAAAATCAAATCCACGTTATTTTGATACTTCCAGCTTGCATTTTCCAGTATTCTACGCAGAACACTTAAATGTGCAGCATCTGTTACTGTTTAGATTTTTTTAAATATTTCTTGCACTGTGGAATTGATTTGGGCATGTGTGTCAATCAGTAGAGGAGTCATCAGAGACCACACAGAAGCTTGAAATTTTGTTTGGGAGGAAAAAAGCAGATCGTTTCAAACACATAACATAATAATAAAATGTAAATAAATTCAAAATCCATGTAAAATTAAAAGATACAATTATTTTGAAAGATAAATTATATAAGCCATGTAACAGTTTCTGCTAAGCTGGCTTAATACCCCTAAAGGGTCTGTTGATCAGTATTGTAAAACAGCAGTGAATTTTGACACTGGTTTTGGATTAATTTGGAAAAACTAACATAATTCCAGTCAAATAGACAATGTAGGGTTTTCTGTGTGTTCTGAATAATTATAAATTAGCAGAATCTGGTTCTGAGCAGCTAAATGATACTTGTTTCATGTAACCACCTATTTTGGCACATCACAGAGCCTCATGGATCTCCCTCTCTGAAGCAGTTTATTCTCTAATTTTGTAGAACTGCACCTAATTAGACTGATGATATAAAACCAAAGAAATTCTGAGCTCTCTTTCTAATAATGCTGTTGCTAAGGCTTGTCATCTTGAAAAACCCTTGCCAGAAAGCATATGAAAAGAAGCCTTTAAATATTTCTGGGACCAACAGCTATTTGGGTTCATTTGAAGAAGAAATATACAGAGTGAAGTCAGGAAAGCTGACAAAGCCCATTACCTTTAGCTTTATTATATATAGTATTAAATTTTGTACTCTCTTCCTTCAAAATTTGCTATGTAATCAGGCTCTTTATGCTGCATGCCTCAAGTCTGTGGCTTGTCATTCAGCATGCAAGTAGGAGGAAGTTTTGTCTAATAAATTCTTAACTCCTCCTTGCCTATGAACTCCCAAACAGCTCCTTTTAAAATTAAATTAAGCGGTTCTGCCCTGGTAAATCAGTAAGTACATTAGAGTGGAGTGCAGAAGTGTGCCGTCTCCCAGACCACTGACCAACTGTCAAGGCACCTGAAAGATGGAAATGTCTTTCAGATAGACTATGGACAGTTTTTTCTTATTGCAGAAGCCTTGGTTTGCAACTTACTTGAAATGAGGAAACTTTAATTGATCTCTTATTTCAGACATAGTGGAGGAAAGGAAGAATCCAGACAGGAACTACCAATAACAAAAGAATTTCAGTGACTGCTTTTGCCGCACACAAAAGGAAAAAAAATAAAAAAAAATAAGCTAGCACACCCTCTACCCATTATGCTGTACAGTGTGCGGCACTTAGAGGTCTGGTCCAGTCTTGAAGCTTTTACCAGCTTTTATGCTGACAGAGCATTCACCCCACAGATATTTCAACTGACTTTCTCAAGCCAGGAACTCAGCAAGGATTGTAGTTCCTTCTCCTAGGAAAGGTCCTTTTTTTTCTGAACGCACCCTGTAAGTTCTCATGTCATTTTTGCTTTTGTCTCTGCAAATATCTCATTTCACTTCCACAAAGGAAACTAAAGCAAAGTATGTGATCTTTTCTTGCTACTTGAAAGAATAATTAAGGCCCAATTCCTTAACTCAAACTCAGAAGAAGTGGCTTTTGTCAGCAAAGCAAAATTATTTATGTCTCAAATCATGAGTGTCTTCTAACATTTTTTTTATTCTTCCAAAAGGAAGAGGCTGCTTTTGGCCTCATTTTCTACAACTCACCACTAAATGTTAGTTTATTAATACAGATCCTGGTGATCCTTTTCCTTCTTGGTGGTTGCAGGGATAGACAAGGCCTGGGCTTGTCTAAGTGAGGAATAATGGGAAAGTCTGGTCTGCAGCTATTTCTGAGTGTTCCCAAACTCAGATGAATTACATTTGGGCAGCAGACTTCATTACAATCATGCATTGTGCTGATCTGTGATTTTTGTTTTGTTCTAACTTGCCTGTGCATTGTTGTTTTTAATTGGCTATGAGATGGGTCTAATTTCTAGTTTACAAACAGTATAATAGACCAATGCAATTTTATTCTGTCTTCAGGGTTGTATTCCTTCTGTTTCACAAATTCTTGAAGAGTTTCTGCTTTTTCTGTCAAATGTCTTTTCAATTTAAGAAATGCCTTTTCCTGAGACATCCTGTCATTAGCAGTGAGATGCCTTAGAAATGGCCAGAACTTGTTTTACAACACGACAAAGATTTTTTTGAGAAGATTGTTAATCAAGCAAAGAAAGTTTTTGGAAGCAATTTCTACATACAAAAAACAATATACTAAATATATTTCTTGGAATAAATACTATTATTCTGTGTTACAATTTATGCCATTTTTCTGTCCTACATTATACTAAAATATGAGCCAGCAGCTGCAATTTTTCATAGACCTTCAGCTAAGCATTGTAACTTGAGGTGCATAAAGATTTGTAAATCCATTTGAGGTTTGAATTTGATCCAGGTCATGGGAAATGCCCATCACCTGCTTGCTTCTTGAATAGGTGCATCAGGTGTTTAAAAGAGGTCTGAATTTACTAGCTGAAACTAGAAGGCAAATGTTACTGTATCTGCCACACAAGAAATATTTAAGTGTATTTCTTATTAGTTTTTTTTCTCCCTTTCAAGGGTCAGAAGGCGTGGATAGAGAAGACCTTTTCAAAAAGAGAATGCATCTACATAATTGCCAATAACAAAGACATTAGCAGGTAACATCTGAAATTTTTGTTTTGACCAAAAAATAAGGTTAACACTGAAAAAACTGGTCTCACACAGTGCGTGATTAGTTCCTAGCTTCACAGTGCAGAGCAAAAATTCATACTGAATTCTGGAAGCATAGAAAGTGCAGTGTGAAGCAAATGGTACTGTTTGTACCATCAGTTAAAAATCTAATTTCTTATTTCTTTCTTTTTAAAAATGTCACCATGCAATATTGAAGGTTCTGTAATCAAGGTTGCTTCAAATTTTAATTTACAGGTGCTGCTGTGGCCAGCTCATTAACCAACATATTCCACCTCCTCCAAGTATAACATCTAATAAAAATGGAGAAGAAACAAAGCAGGTGGTGGAAGCTCAGCCAGAGAAATGGTCTGTCAGTAAACACACACAAATATACCCGACTGATGCCTATGGAAATCTTGAATTCCAGGGAGGAGGACATTCAAATAAGGCCATGGTAAGAGCATAGATTACTTAACGGTATTAATCTGATATGTTAACTGAATAGAAATGTATCTAGTTTCCAGCTCACTCAGTGCCTAATCCATTGAGATCAAAGGGGATCTTTCTCCTGACTCATTTCTGAGAGATATGCTGCTCAATAAGAGAGACAAAAGACAGGAGAAAAATAATAACCTTTTAGGAAGCATCTTACACCTTGATGAAATATTTTCATTGAAGGTACTGTGAGTAAATTTAATTAAGGAGTCAGCTGCATGTATTAATGCCCAAGATCCCATCTGTTTGCATTGGATTTGTGGACCAGTGTTGTAGTTTGAACCTTTGCTGAATTTTCAGGTGTTTGATTTTGTGCATTTAGGCTGAAAAGTGCATTTTCTTTTGAAGCTAGAGATAATTGTCCCATCAGACCCCTGGGCCAGTGTCCTGACCCTAGAGGTGATTGGTAGACAGAGAGTACAACAGGGAGTGGACTTCAGGATTTCTCAGCTGCTTGTTCTGTCTCCTTGGAACTGTAACCACTTGGGAGAAGATAAAAAGACAGAAACTTTGGATAAGAGAGAGAAAGCGGGCCCTGTTTGCCACAACAGAGGAGGCCCTAAATGACCAGCACCATGTTGCCTCTGTCATCGCCATGGGCTTGGACCCCTATGACCAGGGCCATGTGGTTGACACAGATGCTGTATCTCAGCTCTGCCACTGAGAGAATAGAAGAATCTTCTAATGAGTGGGATAAGAGAAGTCCTAAGATGGGCTTATGAAGATCCCTACTGCTTGGCCAGAAGTTTTGTGCTAAAAAGAGCAGATGGGATTGATCTCTTAAGCTTTTGGCAAACAGAAATTCTGAAGTGACTGTTCCTGTAACTGATATGCTGTTGTGGCGTGAAGATGATGACAGGGATCTACTGGCCATAGTCACGTTGTGAAGAACTGCCAAGATGGGAGAGAAGTAAGTCTTAAGACGTACAGGGGAAGCTGGCGTCTGCAAAAGGACCGGAAAAGGGACTTTTCCACAAGCATCACACCCTACTGAGTTCTATAGATGGAGAGGATGGGTCAGTTTCCCCCTCTGATTCAAATGTACTTTTTCCCAGGGCTCTCATCTGAAGCCAGAAACCATTGTGTTAGCTGTCTCCCATTTCTCTCAGAGTGTGTGTAATGGCATTGTGATACAGTTTGTTTTACTTTTTTTAGGTTTTTACTCTTTTTTTTATTTTTCCTTTTCTTATTGGTTGTGGGTTCAATAAATTCTTCCTTTTTAGCATTCATTGCCTGTTGAATTCTCGATGAGAGCTGGTTGGTGTGCTTGAATCACAGGCACCAACCCAGAGCAAATTAGACCTTCATTTGAACCCAGGACATGGATACGGATGTTTTCCTCCAGTCTGAAATCTAATTAAAATGGAGATTAATCTTGTTTTGCTGAAAGACAGAGGCCTGACAGAGCTGGTGTCCAGGTTATAACATTCCAAAAATCAGAAACACAGCCGGGTCTTGAGGGGTCTTGGATAGAATCTATCAGGCAATTGAAAACAGCTCCTGGAAACAAAAGGGGTTTATTGAATCTCCACCTAAGCACAAAAAGAAGAAAGAAGCCCAAGTAGGTGACACAATAAAAACACAGAAACTCCATCACAATGCCATTACACATATTCTGAGAAAAAGAGATGGATAGAGCATTCAGTAGCCGTCTTTGACGTCAGGTCAGGTTCCCTGGGAGGAAAGGGACACATAGCACAGTACAGCAGTGGAGACCCACCCGTAGGATACTTCAAACCCCAATTTTCCAACATTCTGCCAAAGGTTTAAGACATTCACGTTCTGACGCAAACAGCTCTGTCCAGCTGAAATGGCAAATGCCCTTCTGGGCTTTGGTATTCCTGCTAACTCGAGCAGTCCCAGAGTCTTCTGTCAGTGGCAAGCTGTGAAGAAAATTTCTTTTTCCTGATAAATTCTATCCCAAGAACCCGTCAAGACCTGGCTGCCTTTCTTTTTGGTTTTTTTTTGGATTTTCCCTTCCTAACCTAGGACAGCTGAAAAAGGGACTGACGCATTTCCATAGGAGTTATGGAAGTAGCAGCAAGTCAAACTTCTGCAGAAACACCTTTCTGTTTTGCCTCTCTTTTGTAAAAAATTTAAACTTATATTTGTTTCTTTGTTCATTTTCTCCTTTTTTCCAACAATGTAGATTTGGAATAAAAGCTTAGGATCACTTGTTTGCAGTCATTTCTGTAGGTGAATAAAAAAAAAATGGTGCTTTTAAAATTAACAAAGTGACTTCTCAAAATTTGAATTTAAAATTCATGAAATGAAATTCTCAACAGCAAAGTGAAAAGTTTCAACATGCTCTTCATAATTGTAAGCAGTAATTTGCTAATGTGTTGATGAAAAATTGTAAAACGTTTTTCAAGATAGAAGGTTTATTTTTTCAGTCAATGGACAATTTAAAGAGCAGGCAGAGTGCTAATATTACATGATGCTCTTTGCAGTACATCCGCGTATCATACGACACTAAACCAGATTCTCTGCTGCACCTCATGGTGAAAGACTGGCAACTGGAACTGCCCAAGCTCTTGATCTCTGTCCATGGAGGCCTGCAGAACTTTGAAATGCAACCTAAACTAAAGCAAGTATTTGGGAAAGGTCTGATAAAGGCTGCCATGACCACAGGAGCTTGGATTTTCACTGGAGGTGTTAGTACAGGTAAGAAAATCACAGCATTTACAGTTTACCTAAAAATTCAGTGATGTTCATTCACTGATCTTTCCCACAGGCGTAATATTTAAGTCTACATGAGTGAGTCAGTGGCCACTAGACCAAAAAAGGAACATTGTAATCATTTGTGTTAATCTGTAGACCAGGCCATAAGATTGTCCTGGGTCAATATAAATTTGCATTACTAGGTGTTTGCCCTGAAAAAATATGTCATCCTTGATTTCAGTAGTGAGGAATCTACCACTAGTTATAATGCATGTTTTCCCAGTGGTTGGTTTTCATAGCTAAGATTTGCTTATTTTTAGCCTCTTACTTTTATCAAACTGTTCACAAAACTCTCACACTAAGCAGGTTTTGCAGTCCTTCGATCATTATCACACCTCTGCTTTGAACTCTCTCTAATTTTTTAACAGCCTTCTTGAATTTTGGGAACTGCAGTTTTTGAGTCCATGCTTGATAAAGTTTTTAATTCCTGAAGTAAAACAGCTTTTCTTCCATTTGAGACTTCCCTGTTGATGCAGCCAAGGACTAAGTTAGCTTGTATGTGCTTTCTGGGAGTTAGTGAGTGAGTGATAATTCACTTTAAAAGCCATGTTCCCAAGTCTCTGTCTCCATGCGATCACCCAGCACACATGCACATGCTCTTTCTTGTATTGTATAAGGCATTTGTTCTTAAATGAATGACTGTATATTGGCAATCTTGAAACAAAAACCTGAACTCAGGCTTAAATTCTTCAACTTAATGACATACCTTCCAATCTCATTTCTTTTCTTCCAGTCTTCTGGCCACCTGATACAGTTTGAAGTTTCTGTTTCTTGTGTGACCACATCTAAACCATCAGTTGTACAAGAACTTGACATTACCTCCACCAGAAAGCTTTTGGCCCTGTTCCTGGATCCTGTCCTCAAAAATAGTGTCTAATATGATGTCCAAAATGTGAAAGACATGTTGAAGAAAAGCTATTTTGATGAGTCCCTTTATACTATTACCTTCTGTGACCAGTGGATTTCAAATTCATTTCACTTTGAAAATTACTCAGAATGGAAGCTCATTTTATAAGAACAATCACATGCAAAATTTCTTCATAATATTTCTATAACAATATCTTTATCTAAAATTAATGTTTATATCAAGCTATTTCTCAGAAAACTGTGAGATAATAGTGAATTCCTTGACCTTCATTTCAGAACAAAGATCCGACATCTAAGAGAAGGTGATGGTTGCTATTGAGAATAATTTTAAAGTGAACAAATAATTCTTACATAATTATAGGATTGGGCTTTTTCCTTGCTTGGCCCTCAGTGATGGCATTCCATATGTATTTAGCACCATATAGAATGAATAGTATAATTCCAGACATTAGTACAGATGACACTGTGGCAAGTTAAGTAACTGGGTAAGTCTTTCAAAGACTTTACTGAATTTCGAAGGAGGATGTCCATGTGCTTACAGATTACCTCTAAAATGAGCTGCTCCATCATTTTTCCAGAGATGGAGGTAAGGCTGACTGGTCAGTAATTTCCTGGATCTTCCTTCTTGCCCTCTTTGAAGACTGGAGTGACATTGCCTTTCCTGCAGTCCTCAGGCACCTCTCCTGTTTGCCATGATCTTTTGAAAATTATAGAGTAGTAGAGTGATAACATCAGCCAGCTCTCTCAGCACACTTGGGTCATCCCATTGGGGCCCACGAATTTGTGTATAGTCAATTTGTATAACTGATCTCCTACCCAGTCTTCACTGACTAGTGGAGTCTTCTCTTCTCCAGGCTTTCTCTCTTATATCCAGGATTTGGAGTTCACAGGGCCTGGACTTTGGAGTAAGATTGTAGCAAATAAAGTATTCAGCAACTTTGTCTTCTCTGTATCCTCTGTTATCAGGGTTCCCACCTCATTCAGTAGTGGGCCCACCTTTTCCCACTTCTTCCTTTTACTGCTGATATATTTGAAGGAGCCCTCTTGTTCTTTTTTTTCTTTCTTTTGCCAGTTTTAGTTCTTAGAGGGCTTTGGCATTGTTTGGCCTTTCTTGTTGCCTTTGTATATGCCCTGATAATATCCTTATAGTTCTCGCAGGTGACGAGTCCCTTCTTCCACGAACTGTAAGTTTCTTTCTTCCACAAGACTTTCTTCAAAAAGTCCTTGCTCATCTGTGCAGATGTTTTATCACTTCTACCTGATTTTTTTACTAGAAGGAATACACCTATCTTGGGCTTTGAAGAAGTGGTATTTAAAAATAGACTAGCTTTCTTGCGCTCTCTTTCCTTCCAGGGTCTTAACTCATGGGATTCCTGCAAGTAGATCTTTGAAGAGTCCAAAGTTAGCCCTGCAGAAGTCCATGGTTGTAATCCTGATTATTGCCCTGCTTCTTCCTTGTACAATATCAAACTCTACCATATCATGGTCACTGTCACCGTGGCTGTTCCCAACCTTAATGTCCTCAAACAGATGATCTTTATTCATTAATACAGGGTCCAGCAGTGCACCTCTCCTCATTGGTACTTTCACTGCCTGAAGAAGATTATCATCAATGCACTCCAAGAGCCTTTTGGACTGAGCATGCTTTGCTGTGTGGGCTTTCCAACAAATACTAGGGTGATTGAAGTCACCTGTAAGTGCTAAGGAGTGAGATCTAGAGGCTACTTCAAATTGACTGTAGAAGGCCTCATCAACATAGTATTCTTGGGTTGGTGGTCTATAATAGACACCCACAACAGTTTCACTCCCATTTGCATGTCACTTGATTATTACCCACAAGCTTTCAAGCTGTTGTACCTGCCCCCCTGAATAGAACTCAGTACATTCCAGTTGTTCTGGTATACAAAGAACAACAGCATGGCCTTGCCTTGTTCCTCTGTCTTTCCTTAAAAGTATATGGCCATTCATGACAACATTCCAGTGATGGGAGCTGTCCCACCACGTTTCACTGTTTGTGATTTTACCGTAGCCATGCAATCTAATACATATCTCCAAATCATCTTGCTTATTCCTTATGCTTCGTGTGTTGGTATATAAGCACATCAGACAGGGAGTCAAGCAATTCGTTTTCACTTCTGGTATCTGAGCCTTCCCAGCCACTTCCACAGTTAGCAGCCTATTAGAGAGCCCTGTGTTTTTGTAGTGGCATTTATCCCCATTTCCCGCCTCAGGTGGGATGGCAGACAGAAGACCATCCTTAGGCTCATCCTTCCCCCTTTGAGCCTAGTTCAAAGCCCTTTCAAAGCCTTACCAGCTCCTGTGCAAGTATCCTTTTCCCCCCTTAAGACAAATGTGCTCCATCTGTTGCCAGCAGACTCAGTGCCTTATAAACTTCTCTGTAATAAGTGAATCCAAAATTTTAAGGGTGGCACCAGCCTCTGAGCCACACATTAATCGGGTATGTTTTCTACCCTCTTTCAGTACTTTTCCCTACCACTTAGTAAAACAACTCAGAAAAGAAGGTAGCTCTGTGAGAGAAGAAAATCCTGTTGTTTAGTGCACAAAATCAATTAAATGAATTGTACCTATAGGTGTCATTCGTCATGTGGGAGATGCATTGAAAGACCATTCTTCCAAATCCAGAGGACGAATATGTGCCATAGGAATTGCACCATGGGGCATTGTAGAAAACAAGGAAGATCTGATAGGAAAAGATGTAAGTCTCTAAGGAAACTGTCATTAGCCACATCAGACGTGTGACTGAGTTGAGGTTTTCAATGTATGAACAAGCTTATTTCTAGTTCTCCTCTAGTTCTGGTTATTAAGGTCTGGTTGGTTTGTTTACTCATAAGGCATGTGCTTCGTTTGGACAGTGGGGGGATTTTCACATTCAGTTTTTAGTTCTAATGTAGATCTATCATTTTAACACATAGGTTACACGTGTTTACCAGACAATGTCAAACCCTCTAAGTAAGCTGTCAGTGCTCAACAGCTCCCACACCCACTTCATTCTGGCAGACAATGGAACACTAGGTAAATACGGAGCTGAAGTGAAGTTACGCCGTCAACTGGAAAAACATATTTCCCTCCAGAAAATTAACACACGTAAGTACAACTGGGCGAACTATAAACACATCTTGAGAAGGGAGGTGTCATGGTTTGAAATTTGGCCAAATTGTCACACATTTGAATTCATGCTTTTAGACTCAGGATAGGAGGGAAGAAGGACTTGAAATACTTCAAGGTATCAAAATTAAAGGCTTCTTCCATCTCTTTCTAGCAGGAATTTGGTCAGGACTGTGTGACTACACTAGAACAGACACTGATAAATGGTGAAGGAGCCCCCATGTAAGAGCACAGAAAAGCCAGAAAAATAAGGACTGCATAATGGGAGGAAGAAAAGTTGACAAATAATAGCTAGGAGTAGCTCCAAAGCAGTAAGAATTTTAGGAAAAAGAGATGCAAATAATTTGTGCATTTCCAGCTAGAATAGATAAGGATCAGTAAATACACAGAATAGGATGATTTTGTACAGTTCCTGTTTACAGGAATCCTGGGCAACTCAGTGGTTTCTAATTCCAAATGTTCACATTAATAATTTATTTTTTCTTGTATATGAATTTGCTTCATTTGAAATATCACACTCAGAATTCTTTGATCTTCTAGATAAACTCAGCTGGGATGTTGACTTTTTTAATGCAGCCATTATCAAGATAATTTCACATCAGTGCTTTCATATTTAGAGGTTTGCACAGTTTTCAAATTTCTGCCAGCTGTCGCAGCCTCTCTAAAACAACTTCTTAAAATTTTGCCATTACATAGAAAACTATGCTTTAAATAACATTTTTTCATTAACAGTTTTGTGGAAAATAACAGCCTTTTTAAAAATAAGAAAAAACAAAGATTCAGAATGGTAATTGCATTGAACTCTTCAAAAATTACTAATAGGGTAGAGTAGAAAAAATTAAGCAGAGTTCCAGGTAAAGCCAAAAGGTGCAGTTAGTGCTTAGCCACAAGATACCTGAACACCCTGGGAAGTCTTCAAGTACTGCCTAGAAACTGCTTAAGAAACTGAACTCACTAAAATTATGGCTCTTTGCATTTGACTGTAGAGACAGTGTCTCACACACTCTTGCCCACAGACATTAGAAATAGTTAATGTTAGATGTGATTTGTCTTCTGCAGAAGTGCTGGGAGAATTGTAGTGTTGTAAAAGGGAGCACTGGCTTGGAAGATGAGGGAAGTCGGGCCCCAGAACCAAGAAGCTCTGTAGTTTTTTTTAATACCACTGGGATTGGGGATATTAGTTCTGGTTTAAGTCGTGTTTGGTGATTTTTGTCGTAAGAAAACTAAAGCTGGGCACACACTTAGCAATTGGGTGTTCTGTGAAAGGCTACACTACACCTACTAGTAACAACATACAGGAAGTTGTTTTGTTTCTTTTTAACAAGAACAGGCACCTCTTCTGGGAATCCCAGCAGGAATCACTAAGGATTTCATGGACACACAGGCTGACCCATGCTCTGTGACTCCTCCTTATCAGACCTGGGGTGTATTGGCAGGAGAATGTCAGGAAGCTTCGGCTGTTGTTATGCGTGGTGTTGCTGCTCTTCCAAGAGGAATGAAGGTTGAAATTACCAACTTTTTCACCTGTTCTCAGCTATGCAAAAAACCTGCATTTCCTTTATAAATCTCTGATTATTTACAGATTAAGAACTTAATTCAAATACTTTTAATAGTGGCATTAGTCAGCCTTCAGGTAATGTTTTCTCCTTCATTTCCTCAAGTATCTTGTGACCAAGCCTACTGAGAGCATGTGACCTGTGGGCTTCCCTTTGTCATCCTATGCCTGGAGATCACAGTGAGGCAGGGACAGCAAAGGGATGCTCAGCTGTCGTCTCTTCCATCGGCCAGCCATTTCAGCCTCATGAGAAATACATTCATTCCATTTTTTTTTTCTCTCAGGGGAAAGCATAGGTATATATCAGCTCACTGAAGACTTCCCATCAAAGATACAGTATCTGGGAGCCATCCGAGTAACAGTGGAGATAATGAAGTAACAGGAGGAATTTGTTAACTGTTTTATCTGTACATGGTGTCTGTTGAAAGAGATTACAAACATTTTACCAACACAGAATGAATAAATGATCAATATGGAGCTGATGCAAAAGCAAGGGCTAAGATGTCTCTTACTCTTTTCCTTTTACTGCTATGAAACAGCATATAAAATCTGTCCTGGCATTGGTCATGAAATGATCATCATTTTTCCTAACTGCTCAGGTGCAAAGTGGTGGTGTAACACAGAGATCACGTCCACTTAATAGTATCTCAACCTTGTAGTTAAGTTGCAGTAACACTTCTTTTGTTTCTGTTCTGGTTTTTTTGCAGGACTGGGACAAGGTGTTCCTGTAGTTGGACTTATAGTGGAAGGGGGTCCCAATGTGATCTCTATAGTCTTGGAGTGTCTACGAGAAGAACCCCCTCTCCCTGTTGTGATATGTGATGGTAGTGGACGAGCATCAGATATTATGTCATTTGCACACAAATACTCAGAAGAAGGAGGGTAAGACACTGAGATCTTCACCAAAGCTGTATCTTGCTTGGGACTGTATGTCTTAGTTGCATTTAAAAAAAGTAGCACCTAAGGGGCAAAATGCTTGTAACAGAGGCATTCTGCTGTAAGTCGGCTTTTGTTGCCTGTTTGATCTTAACTCTGACATTATTAAGTAGAAATTTATACCACTTGGAATGAATTTGATAGTCCATTGATAAAATATTTCTCTTAGAGCAGCACAGTTGTTATCAAAGTTCTTTAGGGCAGTGCTGCCTGATGTCATGATCAGAACATTGTGCTCCACAGCCCTCATGTCCATTGCCTAAATAAATTTGTAAAAGCCATTCTGTTATTGTTATGGTTGGTTGTCTGCCCACAACCAGTAGAAAGTATAGTTAGCTTAAAGAAGATACAAAGCCATACACTTGTGCTCTGCACAGTCTCTGTCAGAGATAAATATTCAAGTGGCAGCAGAGTATTGGGCTTGTAATTTAAAATACTGCTTCTCTCAGCCTTATAACATGCATTCCTCACTGTCATTAATATCATTATTTTATCATTAGTAGGCAGATTCAGGCAAAATCACAATATATTTTTTGATTAGGGTAAGGCACACCTGTCTTACACGGAAGAAATAAGTTATTTCTTTGATTGAAGTTGGAGCTTAGATGGAATCAAATATGAGAAGTATTATAATGCAGTGCAGTTGTATTCTGCTGAATTGGGAGAGTTGCTCTGATGCTGGATTTTCTTGGATGTTTAAACAGTGCATCTTTAATCCTACCACCAGTATTTATGATTCACCAGCTTTCTTTTCTCCTTCCATCCAGCAAGCTTCCTTAGCTTAGATCAAACTTTCCTTATATTTTCCCTCTCATTCATGCTTCCTATCAGTGTGTAAGTAATTGAAAGAGCTTCTCAGGGTCTGTCTGTCTGCATCTGCATAATTTTCTCTCTCAGTGTTCAATTTTCCTCTCCAGTAATTATGACAAGATAAATGTTTTCATCTGGTAAGTCAGGTCAGGAAGGAGAATTTTTTTGTCAGCCCTGCTGTCTGAAAGAATTATTTTCTCACAATGAAACTTTACTGCACTTCACAGGCTCAGCTGTCTCACTGCTTTGAGTGCCTGCTGATAGTGTTTGCCATTGTCTGGAAAAGCACATGTTTAAAAAAATAAGAAAATGGATGAAGATTGAAGGGCTTGTCTTCAGGTTGCTTTGAGATGTCGAACATTTCTGACCTTTCTAGAACATTTTTGATCAAATATCTTGAATCATCTTTTTGTTGTTGTTTTTCTCAGTTGGAATTATGAGGTTTCAGATACACTATTTCAATCCTCTGTTTAAGAAAGTGATCGAGATAACCAAGGTAGTACATCAGTAGCATGAAATACTTTTTTGGCTTTTAGCAGTATGTAAAGGACCTTGCAACATTTAGAGGCAAAGGTAGGGGTCCTGATGAAATCCTGAACTTCTCAAGAAAAGTGTGTCTGTAATGCATAGAAGGAGTAAGAGCTGTCTGCATCATATTCCAGAATGAAAGGATAATTCAAGTTCCCAGGCAGTTTTTAAATCAGTGTTGAGGTACTGAGATGCACAAGAGCCAGTCTGAGTATGGATTTCCTGATTACTCTTAATTCTTCAGTAATTCCTTCCCTGTACTACATGCAAAGATGCTCTGTGTTTCCATTTATTTTTAAGATGAAGACATTGCACTGGTGGATGAAAAACTGTCTCTCAAATGGCAGTATTTTAATATTAATATATTAATTCTGGCAATTGCCTTCTTTTAAGTCTCATTTTTCCTTTAGGATAATAAGTGAGTCCCTTAGGGACCAGCTTCTAGTGACCATCCAGAAAACCTTTAACTACAACAGGAACCAAGCTCACCAACTCTTCGCCATTCTTATGGAGTGCATGAAAAAAAAAGAACTAGTAAGTGTCCTAACAGTAGTTCACAAAAATAATTTCTGTGACCAAAGTTTATAGAGGACTTTCAAGTGCCATTCTCCCAGATTAACCAGTTAGGGGTTTTTTTGGGGGGAGGGGAGAGGTTCTTTCCATGTAGCTCCATAAATGTCCACAGTCATTCATTCATAAGCGTAGGCTTAGGGACTTTGTCTTTGGGAAAGCCTCTAAAACAGAGGAGCTCTAGCTGCATTATATTCCAGAGTGAAAGGATAGTTCAAGTCCCCAGGCAGTTTTTAAATCTGTGCTGAGGTACTGGGATGCACAAAAGCCAATCTTCACTAACTCCTTCCCTGCACTAAATGCAAAGATGCTCTGTGTTCCATTGATTTTCAGGATGAAGCCATTGCACTACAGGTTCTTTTCCTGTCTACAGGAAATAAAGGAAAAAGTAGCTGAAGAAAAGGTTCCCATGAGCTTTCAGACTTTAGGTCTTATGATATAATTACTAGTTTACAACTTTTCATTCCAATAAAGTGAGTTTTTCAGAACATTCAAAAGATATTGAAACAGTGAGTGTGCTTGGAGCCCTCAGTCTTGCTTGATCCTGGCTTTTTACAGGCCTGTTCTGTGTGTGGTACCATTCAGTTGGGTACCTGTGTCTGCTATACTCCAGATGCAGCAATAAGTGTGTTCAGGAATATAAAATCTTTAACATTCACGTCTGTCATCTGTGAACAGAGTCTTGAAATTGCCTTTACTGTGCCTGTGCAGGCAAAATGAATCTGAGTGTTCTGAGAAAAATTTAGGAGAATTGTACATTTGGAAAAATCTCAAGCATTACAAATAATAAATCTTCATTATTCTGCTCTTTTTTTTCTGTCTTACTGAACCACTGAATTATTGAGGCTGGATGTTTAGTGTCTCTTTCACGTACTGTGATTCTGTATGATTTTGTGTGTTTGGTTTTATTGTATCTTTTAGATCACTGTGTTCCGCATGGGGTCTGAAGGGCAACAGGACATTGAGATGTCTATCTTAACTGCGCTCCTCAAAGGTGGGTTCTGCAAGCAATTAAGAAACATAAAAAAACTAATCTGTAGACAACAGACCTATATACTGTCTGAGGTTCACTCTTATTATATTGTTATTTGCTTGAATTTTAACCAGTAACCCATACTGATATTTCAACATATTTTATTGCAGTTCTAGCATTAGTTAGAAGAAAGTTGAGAAGGTTAAAAGACTGTCTGGATCTTTACAGATCTCAAATTATGTTCTTTTAAGCCTCAGGGCAACATTTAGGATCAGTGCCATATTTATTTGGTGTTTATGTTTGCTGAAACAACTGCTTTCTCTCTGCAAGTATGTAATAGTTCCTACAGGGTCAATATGGGATCACTGGAATTCCTAAAACTAACAAGGAGAGGACTTTCTATGCTCCTATCTACAGCATCCACTAGAGGAGCTGAGGAGTCATTTACAACAGTCAATATCTATCTTTAGTATCAGAATATAAAGTCAATGTGGGAGCTTTGAGGAATAAAGGAATCTGTTTATTCCTTTTGAAAATAGGATTATGGAGTTAAATTGAAGATGCTATAAATTGATGAATCCACTGCTTTGTGGTAGAATTACTCTAATGGTAGTATGGTATGGAGTCAGGCTTGCTGTTTTCTAGTTGTTGGAGAAGTGAATTACAGAAGATTGTCCAGTTTTGTTTGTTTACAAATGAAATGCAAAACCATCCATGTGTTTCTTCACAGGTACCAATGCATCTGCTCCAGACCAGCTCAGCTTGGCTTTGGCCTGGAATCGCGTAGACATTGCACGCAGCCAAATCTTTGTCTTTGGACACCACTGGCCGGTAAAATCAAGTTTTCCTAGTCATATTGGTGGTTACTAATGTAAAGAGAAATCCTTCAGACTCATTACTTTGACTTTCAGTGTTACTGTGAAGCTGGGGCTATGCAAAAAGGTCCTTATACATCAGCAACTGACCGTTTTTAATGTAATGGGTTAAGGTGAGAGTCTAAATTGGTTTGGCTTTGTGCATGCATCCAAACACAGCAGCCAGCTCTCAGTCAGGCTGAAGCAACTTTGCTAAAAAAAGAAGAATTTATTGAACCCATCAACAATAAGAAAAGGAAAAAATCCCCAAATAAGCAAAAGAATAAAAAAGGTAAAACAGAAACTGTATCAGAATGTATCAGAAATGGGAGCTAACACATTGCATTTTGGCTTTAGATAAGAGTCCTGGAGAAAGAGAGTGTACACCAACACTCATAACCATAAAGCCAACACACACACACATACAATTGAACCCCACTTCCAGAAGGGAAATACAAAATATATATTTGATGCTTGTGGAAAAGTTTGTTTTCTGGTTGTTTTGCAGATGTCATCTTCCCCTGCTTGTCTCAGCCATACTTCTAGCTCCCCTCAGCTTGGGAGCTATTCTTTGAGACAATAACAGCATCAGATCTAAGAAAATAACAGATCCCCAGTCTCTCTGTATTTGCCAAAGGTTTAGGAGAGAGGTACTTAAGATCTGCCTCTTATCAGAGGCTTCTCTCAGTCTCTCAGTGGCAGAGCATACAGCATCTTGGTGGGGACAGAGACAATATGGTGTTGGTCACGTGGGGCAATGCCTGTTGTGGTAAGCAGGTCTTCTTCAGGGTCCTGCTACAGGTCCTGCTCCCCTCTTTTCATCTCCCCTGTGATTAAGGCTCCAAGGGAGGGAAAGGGTTAAGAGCTCACCACTGTCTGATATCTTCAAAAATGCTAAGGGTGGAGAAAAGTGTGTAGAAGCTGTTCCTATCTTTGACCTGCTGCCAGGAACCAGGAAGAGCTAGTGCTGGCTTTCTGCGTTTGAGCTCTCAGGCAAAAGAGGATCATAGTTGCCCCCACAGCAGAGCTGCAGCCAGGCTTAGACTTCTTCTGTGTTCCACCCTTTGGTGGCAGGTAGGCTGAGAGCCATTGCTCGTCCTCCTATCCTGGTGGGGGTGGCAGGGGAAGCTCTCTTGTAGAGGAGCTCTCTGTCTTACAAGAAGCAAGAAAACAGGAAGTATATTCCCTTTTATAAAGTCTGTGCACCCATCACCTGTAGGACATTGACCCAGGGATCTTTTGGGAAAGCTACATCTAGCTTCAAAATAAAATGCTCTTTTGGCATAAAAGCACAAAAATGAACACTTGAAAGTTTGACAGTTTTCAAACTGCAACAGTTGACTTCATGTGAGAAGTGGTGACTGCACAGTGAGTTCAGTAGGGGTGTATTTCATGAAAGAGATATTGCACAATCAATTAGATTTCTAATACTTTTAATGTGTTGTTAAATACAGCCTTTAGGAAGCCTTACAGCTCCTGATGGTTCAGCTCCTGAGAAGGAAAAGAAATCTCCAGCGCCTCAGGCTAAAGCAACCAAAGGGAAAGGAAAAGGGAAGAAAAAGGGAGGGAAAGGAAAAGAGGAGCCAGAAGAAGAAACAGACCCAAGAAAGCTTGAACTCCTGAACTGGGTAAGATTAAACTATTTGTATTAAAACTGTCAAATTTTTTTTTAATGCTGGGAGACAAAGGAAATGCACAGCTTTCATTCTATTGAATGTTCGTTTGCACATTCTCCCAAGATCAGCAGTAGATTCTGTGGACACACTGTTCAGTCTTTGATCCAGGAATCCCTCTCATGTCTACCTATGCAGCCATACCACATTACTAGTCAGTACTTACGTTCTGCGTCTTCCTTGCACTGGTGAGAAGAAAATAACACCAGTGAACATCTTTCATCTTCCCTTGTGCATGTTATTTTTCCGGTGAAGGCAGCTTAAACAACTTAGAAAAGTGCTTTGTTTTCCAGTTACAGTGGGTTAGATTGTTCTCTTATCTGGATTAAAGTTCACGTCTCAAGGAGATTGCTGCTTCAGGGGCTTCCCCTGCTCCTACTGGGCTCTAACTCTTTAGACCGTATTAAGAGATCTGCTAGGCTTCCTGATGAACATTTTCCAAAGCCCAGGTTAAGCTGGCCATGCTATTCCTGATCCAAGCTAGGCACTGGTGGCTCGTATTAAGCCAGCTGTGTAGCAGCATCTGCAGGTCCTTTTCTGCTGGGCAACTGTCAAGTCACTCATCCTCCAGCCTATAGCATTGCCTGGGGTTATTGTGACCAAAATGCAGGATCCGGCATGTGGCCTCATAAAATTGGCCTCAGCCCATCAATCCAACATGTCCAAGTCTCTTTGTAGAGCCTTCCTGCCCTTGAGCAGATCGACACCCCACACAATTGTATGCTGCCTTGTCTCCATGAGACAGCAGTTTGAGTGGATGACACATCTGAATGATCAAGGTAAATTATCTCAGCCTCTTCTGAAATTTGAACTTATTTCTATCATGTTGAGCAAGTAAATCTCTTTTTCATATAAGTGAGTGAAACATGATATGCCTTGTTTGGTTAAAAATACTAAACAAAATGATTGAAAGCTACAGTTGGTTGTATTGCTAAAAGTTTCTTCCACTGCTTTCCTCTCACCAAACATTGGGACACTGCCATCTTTATGGACTTGTCATGGATACAATGTCATTTTCTAGATTCCTTTTCGCTAGCAGTTTAATTCTCATATTTGGGAACTTGGCAATATCCTACGTAATGAAAAATATCTGGCTCTTGTCCAACCAACTCTTCTGTGTTCATGTAGTCTCACATTCTCCATTTTGTGATTCAGGTGAATTCCCTGGAGCAGGCTATGTTGGATGCTCTGGTTCTGGATCGAGTGGACTTTGTGAAACTCCTTATTGAGAATGGAGTGAACATGCATCACTTCCTCACTATTCCTCGACTGGAAGAACTTTATAATACTGTGAGTGAGTGAAACAATAAGGTTTCCTGTGGTATCTCTGCTTTTGTATTTAACAGAGGTGCCCTTTTTCTCATTCTAAGATATTCTTGTTTTTCAAAAATGCTCTGAGCCCTGAAAATACACAGATACTGGATAGCGGTAAAGGGACCCGTTATTACTACCTAAAGTGTCCTATTGTTCCCATACATGTACACACTCCTACAGAAGGTTTCAATTTGTTATGCACATACAGTGTTGTGTTTAAAGTGCACATTCAGAACACTTGAAGAACTAATGTAGACAGTAAAAATTTAGTAGCAGGCAGTAGTTCATGTATGTATATTCATGAAATAGGCCTGGCAAAGTACTTAGACAGCAACTGTTATTCTTAGCACATTGCAGAAGTCAGTATCATTTTCTCTTGTGGCCCAGCAAGTAAAATGTTTTTCCCAAAACCATAGAACAACGTGCTTGGGTTTTGGTTGTTTTGACCAAATTCTCCCCAACCCACAGCAAATTGCTATTTACATAACTATTTCTAGATTGTTTTGCTTCCTGTCGTCTAAGTGGCATGTAGTCTAGGGCAGCATTTATACAATTCAGAACCTCAGTCTAGACCTCCAGTTCCTTCATCATTCTAGCAGCAAGTGCAAGTCCAGACAATATCATAACCACTATATCTTGGATCAGCACCTAAAGGATTGTAAGAAAAGGATTTCAGAGCTCTTGATAGAAATGTTTGTCATTGTTTCACGTCTGAGAAGCCAGGTCATTAATTACATTTGTGTTTGCAAAAAACTTCTGAAGAATTCAAGTTCTAATGGACAGTGAATTAATTCTTTTGTTTCAGAGACTGGGTCCACCCAATACGCTGCATTTGCTAGTTAGAGATGTGAAAAAGGTAAGCTTGACCAACAGCAGTGTCAGTTACACTAACATGTAAAAATAACAGTCAAAATCAGAATATCACGAGGAAAGCAGACACTGGAAATGAGATGGTAGCTGTTAGGAAAAGGTAAGCTAATTTACTTTGTGTGATAAACAGTGGTGACAGTCTAACATGACACATGGCTTTACTTTGAAAAGTAAGGAGAGGAAAGCTAAGTTCCTAGCAGTGTAATATGTCATTTGAGATTTCTGCTGATACTTTTTCTTCTCTACAAGAAGCTCCCAAAACAGCATTACAAAGGAGTGTAAAGGAAGGACTGCTGGTTTAACTGGAAGCCCCACTCATGCACACAGAATTTGTTCCCTTATGGGAGTTTTAGATACCTTTCTTCCTCCTACTCTTACCTTGGAGAAAATCTGCTCTGTTCTCAATGCTACAAGTCCTAAATTTGTTACCCATTTGTTTCCATTACCTGTAAATCTATTCATTATACATGAATAGAGTTACTGCTGCAGTTGTGTTTTGCTCGCTTTGGGGTTTTGGAGCTTTTATTCAGTAAAATTCAGCTAAATGAAATAGCCTTAAATTTCCTTTTTGCAACATTTCAGTGTGGGAATTACACAGCACTGGGTTAATGTATAATTCAGATTGATCGTCCTCATTGTTCAACACTTGTCTCATTCAGTGTTTGTGTTTTTGAGTGATACTAATGTTCTTCCACATTCTACTTTCTGTTTGTCTCCTTTTCATTGCATTTTCGCTCATTCAGCGGCAGTCTCGGGGATTCAGTTGGGTTAACATGGAGGTGACATGTTTGCTTAGTATATAGTTGATCATAGCAGCTTCGCAGTGGTGCTGTAGTTCAGTTACTGCTGTAGGACGTAGCTCGAATGATGAAGTACAGTTTTCAGCTCATGCTTCTAGTAGAGTTGTTATTGCTATCCAGTTTTCAAGTGTAATGGTAAAAATGACAGTGAAAATGAACTGCACATTAATCTAAAATGTGCTCTGCATTGTGGTCTTAACTCTGTAGATAATATGATGATGAAACAAAAGTTGCCAAAAAAAGTAAAGTATGTATGATACTCAGCATGAAATTAAATCATACTTTCTATTGGTAATCAATACAGAGTTATTAATATCAGTAGCACAACACATGCAAACAACTCAGGCTTGTGGGGACACCAATGTATTGTACAAGTAAATCTAATTTAAAAAATCTGTCCTCAACTATGGATACTGCCAACAGCAAAACAGAAACTGTCTGGTCCCCCAAGAGTGTTCATTATGTGAATCAGTTTATCATGAATATCATACAAATATTTAACATCTGGTACCAGCGGCTGTAAGTAATACCTGTGTCAATTTAAATATGACATGATAGGTCTAGGCACACAATTTAATGTATATTATGTTTTCTTATGTCCTATTTTGGTTCCCTTGTTTGTTTTTGGTAGGGAAATCTTCCACCAGATTATCATATCAGCCTAATAGATATTGGTCTTGTGCTTGAGTATCTCATGGGTGGAGCTTATCGCTGCAACTATACTCGGAAAAGTTTTCGGACTCTGTATAATAATTTATTTGGACCAAAGAGGGTAAGAATGGTTTCAGTCTCAATGTGGTCATCATGTTAATTGTAAAACAAAAGTGTAATACAGTTCCTTTCTTTGTGAAACACTGCGTGTTAAATTCTAAAGAAATGCTGCAAGACCAAAGTTGAAGCTCTGGTAGAAAAGTTACATAAGGAACCTGTACAATGACTGTATTAAAGGAGGGTACGTTTGAGAGGCCCCAAAAGATGGTATAATACATTGATCTGGCAGGGAAGGTAGGATAGATGATCTCCAGAGGTTCTTTCTAACTCCTACCATTCTATGATTCCATTAATTTTCTCCTGTTTCAGCAGTTCACAATACAAGCACTTCTGACCTGTGACTGTAAACTGTATTGGTTAAGCCAGTCTTATTGATCAAATGTTTATAAACAGCAGGAGCCTTAACCTGGGTAAGGCAGAGAGTTTAGACTGAATACAGAAGAGTTTTCCACAGCAAGTTCAGTAAAGAGCTGTTCTGAGCATCAGTCTTACCTTTGGAGGCCTTTGAAATCTCAGTAAAGCATTTCATAATCATTTACCAATCCTGAGAATATCAAGCATGGCTATTGCTTTGTAGAAAAAAAAAAAAAAGGTGTTCTGAGCAAATAGCATACCTTTCTTCATTAGCTGATTTATTTGTTTCCTTCAGCTTTGAAGGTAAAGTGGAGGTCTGTGTAATTTCAGGAAACCTCACACCAGGAAAGCAACCCCACAAATGGTCAGAAAGCCACTCAAAGCTTAAGTATTCTGTAGCACATATATAGTACATGAAGAGTGTAGTAAGATCTGATAGGAAAAAACCTAAATCTTTTGCATAGAATGTAAAACAGAAATTTTACAACAGAATAAAGGGAAATTTTTAATGGGAAATTAAAATATAATGGGAAGTTTTACTGCTTCCTATGGGTTTCTTTATCCTGTCTGTGCTTAGAAGCGTTATTTTTTATGAATTAGTTGTACAATTCTTAGTACAGTTCTTTAGACTACTAAGTTTAATAATGAAATACTGTACATTCATAACTGAAAATACGTTTTTCTTTGGTGTTTTTTGGTTTATGAATTTTCCCTCCTGTCTAACTAATTTTCTTTTCTGTTTTTAATATTCAGCCAAAAGCTCTTAAACTACTAGGGATGGAGGTAAGTTGGATTCATTGTAATACTGGTTTTATCACAATATTTCTTGGCACCATTCTGCTCATTGTTAGCTTTTTCACTATTAATTGGGCTTAAATTGCACCTAAACAGGATCTCACATTTTGCAAACAGTCTGTGAAACACTTATTTTTATCAGTAAGGACTTGAAAACTGCTCAAAGATCTGTTCAGTAGTCTTCAGGCAGTTTTTAACACCATTATGTAATAACGCATTCCATGTTGAAACATAATGTTGATTTAATCATTCAGATGTAAACATCAGTGATCTTGAAAAGACAATGTGATCCAGCAGTGCTGCTTATGGCCAAATCCCATTAACCACCAATAATACTTTATGCACAAGTGAGATTGTATCGTTCAGAAAACATTTAACTGAGGTGAAAAAAAAACCTACAAGGTAGTCTGTCATGTCGGATGGTCTGGTCTTCACTATAAGACATCCTTGGTAATGTGATGGCACCATGGGGAGACCCTCTCACTCTTAACAACTCTTTGAGAGGAGGTTGGAGCAAGGAGAGCTCAGCTTTATCTTGTTGCCAAGCACTAGAGCCAGAGGAAATGGCTGCAGGCTACACCAGGGAAGGGGTAGGCTGGATGTGAGTAAGGAAGAATTTATTCCCTGAAAGGGTCCTTATGCTGTGCCTCAAGCTGCCCAGGGCAGTAGGAGAGTCTCTGTGACTGGAGGGATTGAAACAACCTGGTGTGGACCTTGTGCTGAGAGACATGGTTTGGTGGTGACCTGGCAGTGCTGGGTCCAGAGTTGGACTTGATGATCTTAAAGGTCTCTTCCAACCAAAGAGACTCTGGGACTCTGGGATTCATGCTGTGTAATGTATCTGATCAACATATTTTGTATGCATCTGATCAAGAATTGGGGCTCCAATCCCTGCCTGAATTACTTGTGTGTCTGCAGAAATTCTGATTTAATCAGAGTAAAGTCTGGGATGATGCCTAAATAACTCGCAGTGTTTCAGAAGTAGTTGATTTTTTTTATTGAAAAATAGTAGTAATATAGACCAGGAAAAGATTTACCCAAAGAGGCGAGGTACTTTTCTCTATGAATTAGGCTTTTATGAATGCCTAGTGATAATGTTCAAACACAGTGTACTGTGTTACTTCTGTTATGGCAGGAATGCCCACACACAATAGCTTTTATTTCCCCGGGCAGATAGGCAGCTTTTAATGCTACAGAGAAAGTCCAGGTTATGTTTAATCTCTCTGATCGGCTTCCTATTTTCTAATGACTCAAGGCCAAAGGCTCAACCCTTCTGAGGTGTGACACTGTTAAACCAGCACTGAGGACATACAGGTAGCTTAGAACTTCTCCAAAGTCATGTTTTTATTTTCATATTTCTTTCAGTAAGAAATTAATTGTATGGCACAAATTGAAGTGTTCTCTCCACTTGTCAGTGGGTGTGGCCCACTCCTTTATTTCCAAGAGGGAGAAAAGTTGAAAAGAAAAATTAACATTTCTTTTGCCAAAGTGGCGAGTAAATTGATGTGACTTCAAGTATTTGGGTTATTTTCATTTCCGGTGTTAGTAGCTCAAACAAGAAGGTTTAAACTTCGTAGCACTTCTGTCCTTTCCTGGGGTTTTGATTTGATTTTATTTTCCTAGCGTTTGGAGGATTTCTGGTCTTCCATTTCATGTCCTGTGCTTCAGAGATGCTGAATACTTTCTTCACATGCATGGAATTAATAACCCCTGAACTTTTCGTAAGAGACAGAGAGAACAACTGTCAGTTATTAAGATCTGCAGATAGGAAAATGTGTACGTCATTGCTGAGGTGAAGACTCATCTTTGAAAACCTAATGAACCTCAACCCTTAATTTGGATTTAACCTTCTGTTTTGTCAAAGCATAGTGCAGAAACTGATTTAGTAGAATGACAATTGTTTTTATTCTAGTCTCAGAAGTGGGTTGCAAGTAAAGTCTATAATGATGATGAGCTCTCGTCTACACCTATAGATCCAATGTTATTCCTAAATTATTTAAATCTTAATTTTCCCAATCATGACTTTCCTCCCTTTAGGTTCCTGCTTCATTGTCAGTATTTCCCATCAGTTACTTCCATGTTGGTTCCTGTAGTAATGGCCTTTCCTCCTTATCCTTTAAAGAAATGGGATACCTATACCTTCAATTTGCACTGCGTATGTAGGAGGATGTTGCTTACTCAAAGGTGAAGACTCCCACTAGGTATCTTGCTCTTTTTAAGGATGCTTTCTGTCTGCCTTTTCCATCTGCACGTTACCATTCTCTCCATCTGCATGTCAGTCTCAAAACTGCTTTAATACCTACAAGATACCCAGCACACTGCTTCAGGGAGACACATCAAATCAGGAATTACAGTGGGACTTACTCATAGTGAATCCAGGATTGTTAAAGCTCCATTGACAATGCAAAGGAATTCATTCAGTATTAATTCATTGTAGCCTCTTGTGCAGTTACACGTACAGCACACATGTACTTACAGAGTAGTGTAAAGTGATGCCTTCATTACTGTAGAGCTCAGCTGTACTTGTCCAAATTGGGTGAGTTGTAATTAAGCATGGGAGAATAAAGGTCTGAATAAAACATGAAGTTGTGCATGCTGGCCTAGCGCATGACTTCTTATGTTTCTCATGGTTTTATCACTGCTGGCATTCATTGCAGCAAACAGCAGAACCAAATTAGAACTTTTAACTTTTACTGTGTCTACTCAGTACTTGTCCTGTGCATGGTGCTGTTGTCAGCCATTAAAAGTCAATTGGATTTTTTTTGTTCTTTTCTAGGATGATGAGCCTCCTAACAAAGGGAAGAAGAAAAAGAAGAAAAAGGAAGAAGAGATTGATATTGATGTGGATGACCCAGAAGTCAGCCGCTTTCAGTATCCCTTTCATGAATTGATGGTTTGGGCCGTGCTGATGAAGCGGCAAAAGATGGCACTGTTCCTCTGGCAGCGAGGAGAGGAAACCATGGCCAAGGCGCTTGTGGCCTGTAAACTCTACAAGTCTATGGCCCATGAGTCTTCTGAGAGTGAGCTGGTGGATGACATCTCGCAGGATCTGGACAACAACTCAAAGTTAGTAGATGCAGAGCAGACTTCATAGCTACTTGTTAGGGGTTGTCTGACCTACTGAGAATTGGTAAATTACTGGAATGTAGGTTCTCATAATGCCACTTGGAGCCCATTTATCTACAGTAAACAAACCAAAATGTCATCTCAGAATCTGAAGGCAGCACTAAAAGAAGAAAACATTTTTTAAAGAATCATAAAATTATATAGGATCATAAAATTATTTAGGTTGGTAACGACCTGAGAGATCATCTAGTTCAAACCCTCTGCCATGAGTAGGGACACACCTCTCTTTCTTCATCTTCTGTCTCTGTAAAACTAGCCAGTTTTATTTCACAAAGTACTTTTTGGAGTATCTGATGTTGTACCTAAATTGGCCCTGAGATGTTGTCAGTCTAATTCTCTCTGGTCACTAAAGGTTTTTTTGGAACTATTGCTGTCAATTCAAGCTTGAAACTCATAGTAGGTATGTATGGAAAAACGTGACCTCCTATAAATGGAATTAAACTCTGAAATGCAAGTAAGTAATCAGTGATTTCTAAACTGAACTACACTGCACGTATCTTGCATTTTGCAGAGATTTTGGCCAGTTGGCTGTTGAACTCTTGGACCAGTCCTACAAACACGATGAGCAGATTGCCATGAAACTACTAACCTATGAACTGAAAAACTGGAGTAATTCTACCTGCCTCAAATTGGCTGTGGCAGCTAAACACAGGGATTTCATTGCTCACACATGCAGCCAGATGCTCTTAACAGATATGTGGATGGGGCGACTGCGCATGCGGAAGAATCCTGGCCTTAAGGTATCTTCATTCTGTAGTTGTTTTCAGTGATGTAGTTTGTTGCACGTAACACCACATTACGCATAGTGTAATGCAGAGAACAAATGGCTCACTAATTATGCATATTTTAAGAGAATGCCTGTTCTAAAGCTAATTTCTTAGGTATCCAAATTCAAGATATCTAAGGGGCTCTGTGTCAAAAGGTGTTGTGGATTAGCACTGGGATGGTGTTTTACTTAACTATACAGAGGCAAGTCTCTTCTCCTTCTCAATCCCGGAAGGAAGACACACTTGCAGGAACTGGAACTGCACATATTGAGACTTTATTGAGAAATGAAGAAAGGAAGAAATAAAAGGAAAAGAAAAACAAAAGAAAACAGCACCTCAGTGCACCCCTCAGATTTGGTAACTCCTTAATTCCTGCTTTCAGTTCAGCCACAACCCCAAAAAACTGGTGTCTAGGCAACCACCCCTCCAATTTCCTGAGAGAAAAAAACAATCTCCAGAGCCAATGCACTATTACCAAAGGAAAGGAAACAAAGAAGAGAGAGAGAGGAGCTGGAGTGCTGGAGGCAACAGCAGCTCCTGCTAAGAGAAAAGAGATTCAAAGCAGCTGCTTATGACAGAGGAAAGGGAGATACAGGGGGTATGGGAGAATAAAAAGAAACTGTTGACAGCTAGGACTTGCTGTTCTATACAAACCCCTGGAGAAGCAGAGAGGAAAAAAAGATATCAAAGGAAAGGAGATGGCAAGACTTTCTCCCTCAAACATTCCAGGAAAAGCCCTCCTTATGCTGTTCTGTGATTTAGCCCTTGCTGTAGTAAGCAGTAGACACAGATTTCGCCCCACATCCTCGCCTTCCTTCTGCCTGAAGGAATTCTGGCAGCTGAGGGAGATGAAACTCCTTTGTGCTGGAAGAGCATTTGATGCAGGAGTACTACAGACACATGGGATTTCACTAAACCCATAACAAGGAACATAGAAATCCATAAAGGCTCAATTTGATTA
Source organism: Upupa epops (assembly GCA_013397515.1). NCBI lineage: Eukaryota > Metazoa > Chordata > Aves > Bucerotiformes > Upupidae > Upupa > Upupa epops. Next base: position 165,814 of record VZRI01009672.1, read on the forward strand.
GGATCTGAGAGTGAAGTTGTGGCTTTCAGTGATGAGATCTCTTCATCAAAAACACACACCTTTGATTAAAAATTACTGAGATGCAAGCATTAGGGATCCACACAATGGGAATTGGGAGAACATGAACCATACATGTGGGCACAGGCTTCTTGCATTGCTTAATGTGGTACCAAACCAACACACAGTTGAGACTTGTGTTGAAAACAGCAAAATGTGTGCAATTGCATAGGGTGAAACGATGTGATTTTTATTTCTTTTTTCCATTATTTGATGATTTTGTCTCTCCCTCTGATCTTTATATTTCCTGATTGTTGAGTTTACAAAAAAAGGATTTGTCTGAGTAGGCTGGCACAAGAGATAAAACAAGGGAGCCAATATTAAGGAAGCAACACAGTGTTTGTGTGTTTCCATGTGAATCCTTTGTTACATTATGCTGTTTCTCTCATCCTTATGTAGGCTCATGGTGGTGTTTATTCCTTAACTCACCACCTTAAACACCCCAATTACATGATGTTGTCCCAGGTCATACTCACTAACTTCTGACATTGAACTCTTTGTCATTTTCATTTTTTTTCCACTTTTCTACATCTCCCTCTAAAACTGGTTTAAAATCCATAGGCCTTTAAAATTGAATCCCAGTGTCACAGAATCATTAATGATTAGAAGAGGCCTTGAAAGATCATCAAGTTCAATCTCCCTGCCACAGCAGGATCACCTAGACCAAGTCACACAGGAACATGTGCAGGCAGGTCTTGAACGTCTCCAGAAAAGGAGACTCCACACCCCCCTGGGCAGCCTGTTCCAATGCTCCATTACCCTCACTGGGAAGATGTGACTTGTGATATTTATATGGAAACTCCTATGTTCCAGCTTGAACCCATTGCCCTGTGTCCTATCACCAGATGACCTTAAGAAGAGCCTGACTCCATCCTCCTGACACCCATCCCTCACATATTTGTAGACATTAATGAGGTCACCCCTCAGCCTCCTCTTCTCCAAGCTCAAGAGACCCAGCTCACTCAGCCTTTCCTCATAAGGGAGGTGTTCTACTTCCTTCATCATCTTTGTTGCGCCACGCTGGACACCCTCCAGCAGCTCTGTGTCCTTCTTGAACTGAGGGGCCCAGAACTGGACACAATACTCCAGATGCAGTCTCAGTGGTGCAGAGTAGAGGGGGAGAAGAGCCTCCCTCAATCTGCTAACCATCCCCTTTCTGATCCCCCCCAGGATGCTGTTGGCCCTCTTGGCCACAATGGCATCTTGCTGTCCACCAGGACCCCCAGGTCNAATAGATTGAAGAGGATTGGTCTCAGTACTGATCCTTGGGGGACTCCACTAGATACAGGCCTCCAACTAGACTCTGGTCCACTAGACTCATGGTGCTTTCTAAATCTGTTTACTGATTTTCTTTAAAATTAATCAACTGGCTAATGTTCTAATTTTGTAATGTTTGCAACTTAAACGTGTGTTTCTGTGTGTCAGCAATCACTGTAAAAAAATCTCTCAGTGCTCTGCAAATATTCTTTTGCCTTTCACAAGGCTTTAACTATTGTAACTCATCATAGTGATGACTAAAGTAACTACCAACTCCAGTACAAAACTGGAGCCTTTTTCCTTTGTCCATTCCATGGGATTTCTCTCCACAGCTCCTGTTCAGGAGGAGAGTTTCTTAATTGTGGTGTTATTTGTGGAGATGGGAAGCTTTCCAGGGTGCAATGTTTCCACACAAGACCATGTTGCCACTGCTTCATAACTACTACTTATTCCTTTTGTAGGTTTCAGGATAGCAGTGTACTTGGAATACTATAAAAAAGTTCTGTTATGGGATTTGCCTTGTCATGAAATCTCTTAATGGAAACAAATACTGCAATCTCAGTCAAATTCTTTCTTGTCACACAGGTTATAATGGGAATTCTCTTCCCTCCAACCATCCTTTTCCTAGAGTTTCGGAGTTACGATGATTATTCTTACCAGACATCAAGAGAAAATGAAGAAGGCAAAGAAAAGGAGGAGGAAAATGTGGTCAGTAACTGAGATTATTAGGAACTTCTTGGGAGTGTTAAGTTTCACATCTCTGATTATGCTACAGGTCATTTGGGTTAAAATCTTAATGGCTTCTGTGGTATAAAATTCAGTGAGGAGCCTGGTACAGGCTGGGTAAATTATCTGTGTCACTGCACAGTCTTACAGAATTTACATTTTTGTATATTTACAATAAGATCCGTTATTCAGAAGAAGGATTGTGTGGTTAATAGTTGCCTGGGGCCATAGCTAAGGAAAAACTCTTTATTTTTATTATGATATATTGATGAAAAAAACAGTAACTTTGGTCTTCCAGGATGCAAATGCAGATGCAGGCTCTCGAAAAGGAGATGAAGAGAATGGGAAAAAAAAACAAAAGAGCCTTCCAATTGGAACAAAGATCTACGAATTCTATAATGCCCCTATTGTAAAATTTTGGTTCTACACAGTAAGTCATAATGATTTTAATTGATAGTAATAATTTTTCTCACAACTGGGAAACCTAAAGAATACTATTGCAAAAATAATAACCCAGTAATAAATAGTGCTGACTTCTACAGAATCTGAGAGAAAAATGCAGAGGCAATGAAACAGAATGAATGAAGATTATGCTGCCAACCTTACATACTTAGAGGGAGCCCTGTCTGGCTAATCATAAGCCAAACCCTGCAGTCCTGTCACTCAGTCCAAACTAGGCTAGATTTTCTTGTGCTCTAAAGATCTGGCTTCTGTTTTGCACTGAAAGATCTACCTTAAGACCCAAGAAGTAATGCCACAATATCAGTGCTTGCCATTTGCTCCATTAGCATTTAGGCTCAGATGAATGCAACCTAGATGGAAGGACAGATCCCATCCAGTCTGCTAAGAATTAATGAGTACTTTCCTCTTACTTCAATAATTAAATTTATATTAAAAGATGAGGTTTTTTTACAAGCATCTGATTTTCTCTTAAGTGGATTAAAAATTATCTAATGCTAGAATCATTTCCAATAAAACAGAAAAAGCATTTATGCATCTACTTACAAAGTTTGTGCCTGTTCTGTCAAAAGGATACTGGGAGTTTTTTTTAATTCAAAGTTAGGACATTCCATATCTAGTTCGTGATCTGCGTTTTTAGTTTTAGCACATAACAAAACACTGCACTGATCCCTTTCTACTGTCTATATTAATTACTAAAATTCAAAGAAAAGTATAAGGGGCCTGTTCTAATCTGTTTTGGAATTGTTGCTTTACTTCTTTCAACAAATAAGGTAATCGAGCTTTTTGGATCACGTGTTCCACAGCATCTGTCATTCTTTCAGCTGCTGGTGGCCCAATGGCAGCTATAGGAAGACCACTGCAGCAGGCCCACTACTTGCTTCCAGAAGAAAATCTACTTTCTTATGCAAGTGAGGTTCTTTAACAGCTGAATGTGTTTAGAGGCATTGAGACACCAGCATTGCCAGTTTGACATTTACACCAGTAGTTACAGAAAACTGAGTGACAGGTCTACAGTGCAGAACTTCCTGGTGGAAATTAGTGGAGCCTCTTTTACTTTTGTGTGTGTGTAGGTAGCCTCAAGTAATTAAATACTGCCAAACTGTGGAAGTATCCTGGGATCTATCACCTTTTTTTATTTCTGTCTTGTTAGATATCATACCTTGGTTACTTGATGCTATTTAATTATATCATCTTGGTGCGAATGGAACGGTGGCCATCAGTTCAAGAATGGATTGTCATCTCCTACATTGTGACACTGGCTTTAGAGAAAGTAAGAGAGGTAAATCATCTGATCATATGAATGTCTCACAATCCTTAAAATGAAGCTTCCTTTTAGAGGTAACAAAGCTTGCTCATGCCTTGCACGTGAGCCTTGCTCTTGTAGAGAGGATTAAGAAACCAGACGTGAGAGAGAAGATTCTCAGAGTTCCTCATAGCATTCATAACTGTTCATGACTGAAGGGAGTTTAATTAGTAAACTATTTCCATGCATTAATACTTGATCTGTTGGGACAAAACATCAGGTAGAAATACCCTGGGTCAGTAATTAAAGTGAGTGCTGTCACTCACTCACACGCATATCCAAGGAAGGGCAGGGTGCAATCCGTAAACCAGATCTCCTGGGTTAAATGTTTGTAATTTAACCAGATTATAGGTCCCTTCCAACACAAACCAATTTGTGATTCCATGAAAAGGAAATTTTACTTTCTAGTAACAATTGCTGCTTGAGACTAATCTTTTTTACTGGAGTAAGTCTCAGACACTCATTGAATATGACAAGAAAGGTCTTTTTTTGTTACTGCTAATTCCAAAATGTATCTTGGAGTTTCTCCTAGTAATTTCTTTGTTGTTCTGTTTGTTTCAGATTCTTATGTCAGAGCCTGGCAAGCTGAGCCAAAAAGTGAAAGTCTGGCTCCAGGAATACTGGAATATTACTGACTTGGTGGCGATTTCAGTATTTATGATAGGAGCAGTTCTTCGCCTACAGAACCAGCCTTACATGGGTTATGGAAGAGTGATTTACTGTGTAGATATAATTTTCTGGTACATTAGAGTACTAGATATCTTTGGTGTGAACAAATATCTGGGACCTTACGTCATGATGATTGGAAAGATGGTTAGTGCCTAAATTGCTCTAAATTATGTATTTCAGAACCTCAAGCATGGGAAAATAAGTTTAGTTCTGATTTTAAAAAGAGGCTTGCCATCTGAATAGGTCTCTAGATAAAGGCTATGAAAAAGCTACCATGTGAATGTCACACACATACAAGATGTGGTACTCCTGCTTGACTTGAGTCAAAGAACAATATTAAGAGCATTATCTGTGGGAATGTGTTTGTTCTTTTGATACTTTCTTGTTTAAAACTTGGAAACAGACATGCTGATGCTACTGTACTCCCTGGTAATGATAAAAGCTTCTTTGTGGTCTCTCTGTGTAGATGATTGACATGCTCTACTTTGTGGTCATCATGTTGGTGGTTCTGATGAGTTTTGGAGTAGCCCGCCAAGCTATCCTGCACCCAGATGAGGAGCCTTCATGGAGACTAGCTCGCAACATCTTCTATATGCCCTATTGGATGATCTATGGAGAGGTGTTCGCAGACCAGATAGACCGTAAGAGTAGAATTCATAGTAAGAGTCTGTTTCCTGTTTCTGAGGCAGATGATCAGATCCAAATTAATGATAATTTTTAATTTGGAAGTAGTGTTTTGTGTTTATGAGTATATTGTTGTTGTTGTTTTATTGTGACAGACTCCAGAGTCTAAACGATTTTCTGTTCCTCATTTGCAAGAACTGTTTCTCAAAACCTATTCAAATTCAGTTAACACTTAGAGTAATACAATCTGGAATACTCACCTGCCCAAGAGTATAATGGCATGGAATGGTTTGTTTACTTGATTAGCTTTGGATGTAAAAACAGCCTTTCTTATTTAAAAGCCGCAGTTACAATATTTTAGAATAGAGAGGGAAGCTGTTGTGTTACTGCTAGTTTTGTGTTGTAATTTATACAGTCAAGCATGCAGCTGCTCTCCTCTAGCATCTATCACATAGTTTGCACTTTATCCGAAAGTTGCTATTTCAGCATTGAGCATCCATTATTTCAGCCATCTGCTTCTAGTGGCAAGTAATGAGTGGAAGGCTGAAAAAACTTTAAGTTTAAAAACCACCAAGATCCATCATCATGAGAAACCTTAAACTACACTTTAATGTTTATTATAATTTTCTTCCTAAGGAATAAAATATCATTGATCTGTTTCTGAACAGCGCCTGTTGTTGCAAAGGTTGTCTTTATTTTCTTTATGAATGCTTGTCTCATTCATGTAACTTTTGAAACAGTAAATTACTGCTGACAAGTAGAAGGCCAAGACAGTCTTTAGTATTGTAGTTTCAATTCCATGTGGTTCATAAAGTGCATTTAAATCCTACTTCACTTTGAATGAAGAACACTTGCCAGTGTAGACTGATTTCTTTATAACTCCAAACTCACACCTTGCAAGCAGTGCTGAACATTTCAGAGTTAAGTGGCGTCCCAGTCATTTCTCTCTCAGTTATACAGTCACGATCCTTTGAAACAGAAATCTTTTTTCATCAGTGTGAAATGTTTTGGGGAGAGCAGTTTGGGAACTTGTGTAGTTCAGTCCAGCAACTTGCGCCACTAATGTTCTCGGGTCAGAAGCTTTTCTGTGTCAGTAGCTTAAGCATAAAATGACATGGAAGTAAGTAGTTTGCTGCTTTTTGAATGTTAAAATAAAAGTGGCTGCAGAAGGAGCTGTACCAGTACAACTAGACTGTTACAGTTATCTCTACATCTCTTATGTCTTAAAGTCTGTGGACTGACTTCTGAAGATCTTATTGCATTCAGTGAGAGATTTTTACTCTGATCTTTCCATGGTTCTCCGTAAATGCACCACAAAAGCAATCTCTGAAGTGACTGGGGAGTGATTGCTGTGGGCAGTCTAACCAGACCATGTATTGGGTCCTTAAAGGACAGTTTTGCCAAGGCCCATAAGTGTAAACAATTTACAGAAGAAGTATTGCATCAAATCTACATTCCACCTTCTTTCAGGTGTAATTTGACTTTTGTCAGTAGCTGTAGTGAGAAGATAAAAATCTGGAGATGAATATCACATACCACAAAATTGCTGAGGCTAGAAACCACCTTTGGAGATCATCTAGTCAAACTTCTCTGCTCAAAGCAGGTTGCTTGGGCACTGTCCAGACAGATTTTTAACATCTTGAAGGATGATGAGTGCGTAGCCTCTCTGGACAAATTGGTTTACATGGGATCTCCTGTACTTACGCCTTTGCATACTGCCTCTTCTTTCGCTGGATACCACTGAGAAGAGTCTGGTTCTGTCTTTACCCCATCCACTGTCAGATACTTATAACATTGGTAAGGTCTCCCTTGACTCTTCTCTTCTCCAGGCAAAATTATCCCTGGAGGTGATATTCCAATCACCTTAATAATCTCTGTGGCCCTTTACTAGAGTCTTTCCAGTATATCCGTGTCTGATTTCTGTGGGGGAGCCCAGAATCAGACACTCAAGTCCAGAGATGGTTTCACCAGAACTGAGTAGAGGTGAGTAATTACCTTGCTTAATGTGCTGTATAACACTTTTTCTAATGCAACTCAGGATGCTTTTGTCTGGTTCAATCTGTGTAGAAGGATGTCCATGACATCAGGTTAGTGGCATTTAATACTCACAGCAACATTAGAGCAGCATGGCAGGGTGTTTATTTCAGTAGTGTGGTTTTTCTTATAACTGCTATTGGCAAGAAAACAGTCATACTGATAGTAAAAATGGACTTTAATGGTATTTTCTAGTGTAATGGCATCCGTATCATGATTCAGTAGAATTTTTACATATTCAGTAGAAACAGCAGTCAGAATCCAAGCCAGGGTGATTCTAAAACAATCAAACAAAAAAAAAGATGAACAAAAGAGGAAATGTTTTCATAATAGCTAGAAGAATAATTTTGTGTGATATTTTGGAGTTGTTTCATGTTCATTGTGGCCACCAGTCATGCTTATTTGCCTGAAATATCATTATATTTAAATGATCATCTGCTAGAAGCATTTTGTGATTTTATTATTAGTATCGTTAATTCAGTGCCATATGTAACATTTGGGGGAAACAACCTGAAAAGGAAAATGCAGAATGTAGTGCATTTTTAATGAAGACATTGTTTCTAAGTGTATGTCTCTACTCTTCTGATACTTGAGCTTGGTGTTAAAACTATTTTCAATCATCATTTTTGTTAGAGTTTTTAAAAAAAATCTGTTGTTTTCTGTCTTTCTCTCCCTCCATCCTTTTCTGTCTCTTTCCCTTGGAATGCTGTTCAGTCTATGCCATGGAGATTAATCGTAAGTCTTTGTGGAGAGCTGATTATCTCATTTACCTGAGTATTTTCATTAATCTTTTCTCTTCACTAGATAGTGGCATTTTAATTATAAGGTTCATCCAGTATAGAATCATTCAGGTTGGAAAATACCCTTTGGATCATCAAGTCTAACCATTAACCCTACTCTACAAAGTGCACCCCTAAAACATGTTCTCCAACACTAAATGACTTTTAAACACATTCAGCTGGGTTTAACCCCATTGACCACCAGTCTTTGGGCCTGTTCATCCAGCCAGTGCTGTATCCAGCAGATCATATGCTTATCCAAGCATTACTAATCATAGTCTAAATATTCTTTTCAGTGCACTGAAGGGCCCCAATAAATGTTTATTTTTATGCTGAGCAAATGGGAACCACCAAGTAAATCCTTTTATATCTTCAACAAGGTGTACACACAATGTCAGTTGAGAACGGTTTTTGATTCCACCATGTATTAATATGTACATATGCACACAAAGATCTTGTCCTAGTCAATGAGAAAATGAATGCCCAAATGAAGTTAAGAGAAAGCTACATTGCGCAGTAAACTTAGAGCTACCTCTCTGTTCACTCTTAAGGGAAATGCATTTTGTGTGCTGTAGTTACAAGCAGAACTTGAAGTAGAAATGATAGAAACTTGCTACAGGAAGTCAACTGACAAGCTTGGTGAATTTTGATGCCTGTGTCATAATTAAATACATGTGAAGAGTGTTTTTAAGTATTGGGCAATCTGTGAAAAGTGCCTCTCTTGTTTTTTATTCCAGCTCCATGTGGGGACAACCTTTATGATGATGATGGTAAACGCCTCCCTCCATGTATACCAGGGGCCTGGCTCACTCCTGCTATTATGGCCTGTTACCTCTTGGTTGCAAATATCCTGCTGGTAAACCTGCTGATTGCTGTCTTCAAGTATGTATCTTTCTTGTGGCTGAGAAAAAGTTTATGTGAGTGCCCATCCAACTGATTCTGCAAAGGTTTCCACTGGCACTCAGAATCTAATTATTAACATAATATTTGGGACCGTGGTTAAGACTCCCTGGGAAATAGTGGGGGAGAGGTTGCTTTGAATTTGGCAGCAATGACAGTAATGCATGTTATAGGTTAGTGGTGGGCTTTGTAGAGTTGGGTTAATGGTTGGACTCAATCTGAAAGGTCTTTTCCAACCTAAACAGTTCTATGTCTGGGTACTTCCAATTGCTATTTAGTGGATAGTGCCAGACCTCAAGACTCTCCTGGAAAGATGAAAACCGGAATCCATGAAACTTGCTACATGTAGAATCACGGAATAACTTTGATTGGAAGAGACCTTTAAGATCATCAAGTTCAACCTTTGACCCAGCACTGCTTGGTCACACCTAAACCATGTCCCTAAATATATAGCAGAACTCCCTGTAACCACTATCAAATGTGATTCTGTGACAGAACTGCAGAATGAAAATATGAACATCAAAACTGTCCACTGTCACTACATCACTTAGTTTTTCCTTTTTATCTTCTTTTTTGCTTTCCATTTAGAAAAATAACAACTCAGAGTTGTGGACACTGAGTTGTGTCCTCACAACTCAGAAACGAGCGTTTATTACCTTGAACCAAGAGAATGGACAGCTTCGTGTTGCAGGCAGGCCAAGCAATGTGCACTAATCTACATTCTGAATATTATTCTGCAAATCTATATTTGGCCTTATCTGGAAGAAAGCTAAATACATTTATGTTGCTTATTTGTTCTTCTCACAGTTATATCACAGGCCTTTCCCATCGTGACCTAGGGAATAAACAAAATAATTGTAGAAAGGAAATACCTACTTGCTAGTAAGACTTCCTGAATTCACCACCTGAGAAAAGCAGATGTTCCTATTTTGATGGAATGTTGGAGGGCTTATGGGCATAGGTAGCTGGTCCCACAACCACAAGAACAGTTTATTGTGTCCTCGGGAATGTACAGTTCACAAAGCCTGCGTTTCACTTAATATAGGTAGCTTAAAAGTCATGGATTTTTAAGTGCCCAAATGCCAGTAACATTGTTGGGGGAAGTAGAAGAATCGTAAAATAATAACTATTATTGGCCGAAGGACCAAGAAATTAGCAGTTTGGGAAGTAGGTTATGCTATTAACTCCTGCCTTGGTTGCAAGGGGTTGAGATCTATCTGTGGAGTTCCTGCTATGAAGGAGACACTGAATGAAGGTAGATTGTCATTTACCATTAAAAATCTCTTGTACTTAGCGAAAAGAAACCAAAAGCTTTGTGTATTCAAGGATTCACTGCTTTCAAAGAGATGATTTCACAGGTTTTGTGAATGTACATTTTCTAATTTAAAGAATAAATAGATGGAAAATATTTAAAAAATATTGAAGAAACAAGTGCAAATATCGTGGAAGGGGCATGAGCTGTCTGAATGTGCTTTAAAATACATTAGAAAAGCTTTATCTGTGACAGGATATGAAGTTTCCTTTCTCTTAGTTGGTATTTCATAACCTGACTATTGTTATCTCTGGACTGAGTACTGGCACTTACACTCCTTCATATCCACTCACCTACAAAATAAAACATCTTAATAGCATCTTGTTTTGGTGTTGAAATGATGAGGCTGTAGCTTTCAAAAGCAAATTCCTTTACAAGAATATGCACCATGTTTTTGAGTAAGACGATTAAGTGATTAAAGTCACTAACTTAGGACATTTTGTGAAAACTTGAAACATCATCTGTGTAGGTCAAGCTGATTAGCATATTAAAGGCAAAATAGATTAAGCTTCTGGGTTTAGCATACAAAATACCTTTCATGGATTTAATACTGTGTGTAATACCAAACACTGGCATGTGTTAAAAAAAATAGGTTATAACCAAGCCCCAGAATACCAATTCTGTGATCCATAAATGGTACAAAATTCTTTTACTAACACCTAAAAAACTTTACACAATAGGAGTGAACAGTCTGAGAGGAGAAATGGTCTGGGTGGTATGCAGAGCTCCCTCTGCTTTGCCAGCCTCAAAAGGAATAGGGAAATCATGGTGACTTGATGATTAATTAGAACTCAAGCAGCATCAACAAAGAGCTAAACCAAGCAAGTCATATGGCCTTGTTATTTAGCTGATACTTTTTTCAATAAAAGAACTTGTTCAAGGTTAAGTAAACTTAAAGACCTAATAGGAACTGTCCCTATATTCCCTTTCAGCAATACTTTCTTTGAAGTAAAATCAATATCTAACCAAGTCTGGAAGTTCCAGAGGTACCAGCTGATCATGACGTTCCATGACAGACCTGTCCTCCCACCACCAATGATTATCTTCAGCCACATCTACATTATCATCAAGCGAATCTGCTGTCGCTGCAGGAAGGGGGAAGGAGATCAGGATGAGCGTGACAGAGGGCTGAGTATGCAAGAAAACTTCTCTAAATTAAGTTGTTTGCACCATACAGCTTTTCCAATGCTGAACTGTTTTGTTCAGGTTGATGGTCAAGTGTATTTGCAGAAGACAGTATGAGACAAAATTTATGTCAAGCTGCAAGCCAGCTGTGTGCCCAGGTGGCCAAGAAGGCCAAAAGGATCCTGGCCTTCATCAGGAATAGCGTGGTCAACAAGAGAAGGGAAGTGACTTATACTCAACCCTTGTGAGGCCCCATCTCTAGTACTGTGTTCAGTTCTGGGCCGCTCATTATACAAAAGACATTGAGTTGCTAGAGCATGTCCAGAGGAGAGCTACCAACCTCTTTAGAGGTTGTTTAGAAAACAAGTTGTATGAGGAGAGGTTGAGGAAGCTGGGCAGGTTTAGTTTGGAGAAGAGGAGGTTAAGAGGGGACCTTATTGCCCTCTACAACTACCTGAATGGAGGTTGTAGAGAGGTGGGTGTTGGCCTCTTTTCCTTAGTGACTAATGACAGAACCAGGGGCAGTGGTCTGAAGTTGAGGAAGGGGAGGTTTAGATTAGATCTTAGGAAGAAATTCTTTACAGAAAGAGTGGTGAGACACTGGAACAGCCTTCGCAGGTTGAGCCACCATCCCTGGAAGTATTTAATAAACTTGTAGACACAGTGTTTCATGACCTGCCAGAGTGGCAGGCATGTAGGGGGTTATTTTGTGTTTTTCTATCTATCAGATATTTAAGGTTTTTTGTTGTGGGTATGGTTGAACTCAGTGATCTAGGAGATCTTTTCCAACCATGATTATTTCATGATTCTGTGATGGTAGGCTACAAACTTGGGGATGTGTGGTTGGAAAGCTGCAAGCTGGAAAAGAACGTAGGAGTATTGGTGGATAGTCAACTGATATGAGTCAGCAGTGTGTACAGGTGGCCAAGAAGGCAAATGACACCCTGGCTTGTATTAGAAATGCTGTCAGCAGGAACAGGGAGGTGATCATCACCTTGTATTTGGCACTACTGAGGCTACACTTCAGATATTATGTTCCATTCTGGGCCCCTCACTGTAAGTGCTGCAATGTCTCCAGAAAAAGGCAACAAGGTTTGTGAAGGGCCTAGAGCATCTTTGTGGCAGGTGGCTGGGGAAGCTGGAGTTGTTAGTTTGTAGGAGGCTGTGGGGAGACCTTATCACTCTTTACAACTACCTGAAAGGTTGGAACGAGGCGTGGGACAGCCTCTTCTCTCTGGTGGCATGTGACAGGACTAGAGGAAACTGATGCAGGTTGTGGCAGGGGAGATTTAGGCTGGATATTAGGAAACATTTATTGACTGAAAGGGTGATCAAACTGGAATAACCTGCCCAGGGTGGAGTCACCATCCCTGGAGGTAGTTGAATGGTGTGTGGACTTGGTGCTTAGGGACATAGTTTAGTGGTGAGCTTGCAGTGTTGGGCTGAAGGTTGGACTAGACGATCTTGAAGGACAAGGACATTGAGTGATTCTGTGGTTATGGACTTCTGAGGAAATGCAGTGCAATGTTCACTTTCTTTAACGTGCTTTCTCAAAACACGTACTTAATCCACTTTTGTCAAGTTCTAGTCAAGTCCAGACATTGGGAAGGGCAAATAGGAAATGGATACAGTGGGAATCACAATTTCAACTGTCATCTGTAGTGTCAGCATTGTGACTGTGAGCAATCTGTGTCTAAGAGTATCCCCACTTTCATTTCTCTGTTAGAGATTTCTGCTGTTTCACAGAGGAACTGTGAGGATTCTTCTCCTAACATGTGCTGTAATTGTTGATTATAAATTTTCATTATATGCCTCATACAAATATTCAGATGCTCACAATTATCTTGGTATTTCACAAGAAACATAATCTGTAAGTAATTGTATTTCTGTCTAGTATGGTTCTGACAAGGAAAAGAGGGGAAAACCTATATGCAGAACTCCCTCCAACACAAATTGACAAATTCAAATAAAGTGTTAATGAAATGTTCCCAAGAGTTTGTATTTTGGATTTTCCTTACACAGTTATGAAATTTTGAAGAATGCCTAGGAAACTATCTGTTAGATTATCTGTTGTTTTAACTGGCAACAGATTCTTTTGCAGAACCATATTTAAATGAAGTAGTCAAAATGGCAGAGATAGCCTTAGTTTTTATCCTGCAAAAACCTGTTCAGTTTGTTCAATATGTAGCACTGCTGTTAAAAAAGTGCAAAGGCCATCGAGAAAATAGTGTCCCTGGTGGATGGCCATAAAAGCAGATGCTGGCCTTAGTATGTTACACTGCCTTCAGGGCCACTGCCATGTTTGCTAAGCCCTCATGTCCTGGTTACAAAATCACCTGTTTATTTAGTGCAGGACTAGAATCCATATATCCAAAATTATCTGCTAAAATGGATTTAAATTCACTGCCTAGTTGTTCAGAAAAAGAAAACTAATATTTTATTCTTATGTTTTGCACAGAGTTGTTTCTGAATGATGAGGAGCTAAAAAAACTGTATGAGTTTGAAGAGCAATGTGTGGAAGAATACTTCCAGGAAAAGGAGGATGAGCAGCAATCATCTAATGATGAACGCATCAGAGTTACCTCTGAAAGGTATCTAGTATAAGAAAAAAACTTCATCATAACCAATGTTGAGTTCAAGTACAAATGATTTAGATCTTGAAGAAAACCACCACCAGTTCAGAAGCTGATCTAAATCCTGAGTAAATATCTGTACAGGAACATCTCTCACAAAATCAAGCCCAACTGCTGAATTCTACTATCTGCCAAGAGGTTCTAATGTCTTTCAAGATTCTTTTGAAAGCTTTGAGCAGGGCATTTAGCTTTTCAGTATGAGCTTCCTTACTTAAAAGACAGGGAATATTCACATGTAAATCATTAGGCTGTTCTGAGGCCAAGTTTGCACAGTGCTGTGTAAGCACCCAGCAGTAGTGACAGCAGCACCAGGTCACCTGGCAGGATGTTCCCAAAGGCTCTCAATATTCTGTTGGTAAGTCAGAGGAGTCTTTTGCTACTTCCTAGGGTTGCTGAAAAATTCTCCCTGTAATGCAAACTATACAGTTTCATCTTCATCTACCTCACAGTATTTCAGTGGTAAGCTTCTTCATTTATCTAGTTTCCCTTTAACCTTTCTAATGACATAACAGGTGAACCATGGAATTCTTTAATGGATAAGTATCTTTCTCTTGAAGGGAGGTCCTGAACATCTTGCATTATTAGATGTGAAATTGAGAATAGAGAAGTAAATGAAATCTGCTACATGGATTTGAGCAGTTTCTATCACATGCTTTATCCATGGCAATTTGTCAAAATCTCTATGCATTGTGGCAGAGAATAAAGCAGGGTAAGCTTCACTGATTCACTATGGTCCATGGCCACAAAGCAGATTCTTATTTCTCATGGCTTCTTGTTTCAGATTTTTCATCATCTCTTGTGTGTGAGCAAAAGAATGTTAATTTCCACAGTTGATCTAATAATGTAGGCTCTCTAAGTTGCACTGTAGTGCATTACTTTTATTTTCACTCTTCTGGTATCATCACTCCCATTATGATTAAAAGAAAATGGGCAAAAGTATTATTTTAGTTGAACAAGACAGAAATTTTGCTGATGCATAATGGAAAGTCATTTCAAGGGCTAAAGTCGACCCACACCAGTTCTGTTCTCTCTCACACAGCTACAGAATCTGTTTTACAACAATTAAGTTACGCTTTGAGCACATCATGAGAAAGTATTTTTCATATAATTAATTGATGCTTCACAGTGAAAGAGGACAACCAAAGGTGAAGGGGGTGGCACACTCAGAAATACTAATAGTAGGCTGTCCATGGGTGACAGCAACTCTTGTACTATCCTGACATACAAATAAGGGGCACAGTTCAAATAGTCCTCTAATGTGGTGTATGGAAAGCAGGTAACAAAGTGCACATGCTCTTCACATAGGAGAGAAAAATAATGCATAATACATAGAAGAACTCAGTAACTGGGTGTCTATAATGGGTTACTGCACCGTTGCACGGCTTCTCTCCTATGCTTTGCTTCCTCTTTTGTACCAAACAGAGTTGAAAATATGTCCATGAGGCTAGAAGAAGTGAATGAAAGAGAACATTTTATGAAAGCTTCTCTTCAAACAGTTGACCTTCGACTCTCTCAACTGGAAGAACTATCTGGTCGGATGGTGAATGCTCTTGAGAAGCTGGCAGGTATTGACAAATCTGAGCTGATGTATACACGTTCACGGGCTTCGTCCGAGTGCGATGCTGCGTATCTTCTAAGGCAAAGCAGTGTTAACAGCTCTGATGGCTACAGCATGTACAGATACCATGCTGGTGGTGATGAGTTAACTTACGATGATGTCACCACTCCTATGTCACCAGCTATGGGACTGCATAAAAGAGCTATTGGTACCAAAGAAGATGGAGTAGACTCAAGGATGCTGATTCCAGACCACACCAGTCTCCATTATACCTCCAATGTTAATGCAGTCACCACAGCAGATTCCAGTAAATTGACATTAGAAACTGCACAGGATGTTTCCAGATGTTCTTGTTCAGGTGGTTTTGGGGATGAAAAGCAGGAGATTTCCAAGAGCAATGGAATGATTCCTCAAAGTATAAACCAAGTGGATGCTGTTACAAACAGTCGGTCAGTAGCAAGATCAGATTTTCAGAACGCTCAGTTAAAAGTAGAACGTGCAAAGTTAGAAGCTACCATTTCTTATCCCTTGGACAAATCTAAAGCAATGCGCTATTTTCCTTCTGAAACGTTCAGTGCTTGTCAAACCACTATGATGAAGTCAAGGAGCTTTATATTTGCACAGGGGGGGAAACTAGTGGGAGGAGTTAACAACTGGACCACAGAGTACAGCACCATCATGAATCAGGTGTGCCCTTCTACAATTGAACAGTGGGCCACAGAGTGGAAATACGAAGTTGAGCAGCAACTTTCTCAAGAACGTCCCCCAGAATATCCTGGTTTTGTCTCTGAAGCAGAAAGGCAAGCGGAGCACAAACAGCTACAGATGGACACAGATGATGACAGTGATGCTGGTGAAGCAGGTCTGAGTGCCTCTTACACCTTTATGCCTCCCACTGCCAAGGCTGAGAAAGAGAATTTGTTACACGTAAAGGCTGAAAGGACTTCTGGGTTCCCATCAGTACGCTCAAAGAGTTTACACAGTCATTCTCGGAAAGCCAGGTCTATAAAGGACAAATTAAATAGACCAGGACATGCCAGCAGCGTAACTAATTTGGTGGTAGCATTTGGCAGTGCAACAGAAGAGCAAAAAGCTTGGCAAGAAAATGCATCAACAGAAACTGAGTGTTGAAGTGGCTAATACCCTCTGTGTTATTGACAGTCAACTAAGAGGACTCACTGAACAAATTATGCATTTTTAAAATTGTTTGTAAAGAAGAATTTTGCATGCATTTGATTTTTTTTTCATTTTGCATCCCATTCTTAAATGTTTGCTGGGTCAGCTCAAAGGGAGATGTTCCCTCAGGAGCAGATAAAAAGTAGGTGCAGTCTGCAGATGCCAACCATGCAGATCTTTCTTTGTTCTGTTCTAACCTCCTAAACTCATTTACTGACAAGCTTTTTATCAAAGCTCTTGAAAGAAGAACAAAATTATCATGTAATAATTTAGAAAATGTTTTTTCTTATTCTTATCAAAAGACTTCTTAAGCAGAACACATCTTGAAACAGCCTGTTTTTATCCTTACTTACACAGCTGTTTTCTTTGTGGCTGTTTTTCAGATCAAAATAAAATTGTTGGAGGCAAGGAAAAATTATGCAGTCGTGTCTTTTGCTTCCAATTCTATGCAGGTTTCATGGTTCCCCTTTCAGAAAGGCACAGCATAGCAGTTTTCAATCACTAAAACAGAACTGAGTGGCAAAATACCATTGTCTTTAGAGAAACCTGACCTGGAAAGCCATGTGTAGACATATTCTTCATTTGCTCTTGAACTTCAGTTACAGATTCTTGCTTTTGGGGTCCTGTCTGTCCCCATCCCAAAGCATGCTGACAGCCTTAAACTGTTGAAAAACAGTAGTCGTCATTTCAAAATGTTTAGGGAGATTTTAAAGTATATGAAGTATACAGAGATTTTAATGGTATGAATCTAAAATTCACATCAGTTTTGTATGAATGGAGGTTACAACAGAAGTCCATGTAGAGTGTGAAGCTGGCTTTCCAAAAATGCCTGCAAGGGGAAATGAAACAGAAAAGTGGTTCTGATGAGGTCAGATCAAAATGTAGCCAATCTGGTTTTGGAGCAAATCTACTATTACAAATTCATCTTTCATTCTGCAGTTTCATAAGGAATAAGGAACAGTTTCTACAGCAAAATGGTTTCTATTCCCCTAGAATTAAGACTGGAAATTCACACCTACAGTTAGAGTTTCTGAGGACGCTTGTTTCTACAGTAGCATTCAAAGTACTAGTTTTTGATCATTTTCTTCATCTTAACATGATGTCATTTGCCTCATCCTTCTCCATTTACCTTTTAGGAATTTGTGTTTTTCCAAATGTTTTAACATCTCTCTCTGCAGAGGGGTGTGCACCACTGAACAGACAAGAATGAAAATGAGATAAAAGGCATTTTACAGGTCAAAAATTTATTCTTTAATAAGAATAAATCACATCAGCTCCACAGTACATAGGTCTCAGTAACCTCCTCATTGATAAAGCTGCTTACAGCATTCTGAAATGCAGAGATTGATGGAAGATTCTGCAAATGCAGTGATGGCATTAACTTTTTGTTGTTTGTGTTATATTTTCATCCTCCATCCATACTAATACCTTGAAGTACTGTTACCATACTGAACTGCCCAGCCATATTTTTTTTGCTAATTCCGTCTAAGCAGCAGGTTTACTGGTAACTCTGTTTTGACAGTGTTGACGTCTCATTTTCACATGGGCTTCTCTTTTATTATCCTTTAAGGAACTTGAGATTTTGTGAAAAACAGAATTACATTTGGAACTGTTTCATTTCCATGGTTACTTCCCTGTTACTGTTCTACACTACCATGTAGCCATTTTGTATGTGTGGTTATAGCAGCCTCCACTTTTCCAATGCCTTTTCATGATTTGCCTGCACACTTGCCAGAAACAGGTCTGGTAACCGACACAAAGGGATGCAGCTTTTCAGCACTTTGCTAAAAGAGTCTGCGTCATGCTGTGTGTGTTGCATACCTCTTGTCATGTCATCTTTATAAAATGTGTTAAATTATGCTCTGACTGGTTATATTTTAATTATTTTTAGCATTGGCATTATGGATTTATCAGCATGTGGACTTCAAACAAAATTGGTTTATCTCTGTTTTGAAGAAATAATTGTATTTCTTCATTTGCTTTGTCTGAAAATATTTATAAAGAAACACATAAAAAAAAAGATGCTAAATGAATTCAGTATGACAGATTTTTCACTATAATGACATCAAAACCGTTATCTGCTTTTTTTCAGGGAGAGGCATCTCTCCTACTGCTTAAGTATGTGGTGACTGTGCAGCAGGGTCACTGTGAATTCTGCTCACCAGTTTTTAGTGTGTACTTGACCTGTACTGAACCAGGTCAAGCCTAAAGATTATGTACCCTAAGGCTGCATCTGTGCAGACACTAAGCTGGAGGTAATTTAAGTTTGTTCACCTTCTGGTATCTTGCAAATACAGGCATTTCCCTCTCCCCAGTTTTAAACATGGCTAATTGTAATATTTACATAGGCAGGTTCTTAACTATAGCAGCAGATTCCACAAATTATCCCTTTTTTTTACATGGGACAAGCTTGCCTTGTCTCTGCTTTGGCAAGTCTGCCCTATTGCAGAGTCATGCTTTGTCTTTTAGATACCAGCATTCAATATCCAATAATCAATAAATTCCATTTCCCGTATTATTTAGTAATTAATTAAAGCAGACATTGAAATCTTACAGCCATGGTTTCTCTAAATTTTCTCTCTGGGTGCTTTCCTAGGTTCTATCCTCATTGTGTATGCATCCTTCTAAATAAAAATGGAAAGAATACAAGTATCTGTAAGGCCTTGTCAGAAAACAGGAACATGAGGAAGGTACATGACCACTGTCACAAAGTTTGCTGTTGAGCACTTGCTGTGAAGGTGGTACATTTTCAGTGGCAGCAACACTTGTACATGTGGCTGGGGTTCCACATAGATTCCAACAAATCACTTCTGCACTACTGTCCTGACTGACTGGTCACTTCCAGTTGAACGTTGAGAGCTTGTTATGAGCAAAAAAGGAGACACACCTGGTATGTAAATTCAGGAATTTCTTGCTAGTGCAATTACTTGTTAATAGTCTAATATATGACCTATTATTAGTCTAGATCTAATTACAAAAGGAGAGTAATAAGGAGAAGAATTCTACTATGTTCGTACAGGGAAAAAACCCAATAAGGTAAAATTAGGAGTTTTATCTACCCTTTTCTTTGATGCTATGCTCATGGCTGTGCTGATGCTCTGGGGCCAGTGTGGATAGTGAGAAAATGTTATCAGCTGTCAGCATCCCAGGTCCTTTGCTAAGAAGAACAGAATGTTGATGTCACGGTTTTCTTTTTTTTCTTATTTTTTGCTTGCTTTAAGGCATTTTTATGTTTGCTACCACCTTTACATCTTCAAATCCCACAATTATACCTGAGTTTCCTAGTCATTAGAAAAATTGCTTTCACTGCTCAACAAGTAAAGGGACAACTTGAGGCAGGTTAGAGCAAGTTCAGACAAAGCAATAATGACAAACCTTGGTCCTGAGGCCTTGCAAAGTCAACACAAAGCCTGGGGCCTGTTCCAAGCAGTGACTATTCTATTTACTAGGTTGTAACGCCTTGTTAGGCTTAAGAGTAGTTTTCCTCTCACTACTGCTACTGCAGATAAAAGCTCTGCTACATGCAGTGATCACCTGAGTTAAATATTTAAGCCTAATTGCAGATTTTCATTCCCCACTATGATCCAGCATCAGACAAAGGCAGACAAGCTCTGAGGACCTGGTTGATGTGGCTGTTCAATACCCATCTCAACTAGTGCCAATGTCCAGGGGGCACTGGAGTAGTCAAAACCCAGTACACAACAGTAGCTTGAATTACAGGCCGACCACAACAAAAATGGGAAAAGTGAGACAAGTACTGCCAGTACTCATAAAACCACAGTCTTCTTTTGCTCTTCTTTTGCTTTTTTCAAAGTCTAGCCTTATCTGCAGAAACAAAATTTAATATGGCAAAGTGGAGCTTTGTGGTTAATGCCTCGTATCTTTACAGTGGATGTAAGCTATGTCTGGATAATAGGATTTAATGAATTCATTGCAGTTGTCAGCCAAAATGTTTAATTGCCTGTATCCACCTGTAGGTTGGTGTTAATGGAGAATGAGTTGAGTAATTTCATCTGCCTGCTTCTCTTCTGTTTCTACAACATTAAACCCCCTCTCATGTGGCAACACTTCCTCAAAAAACTACAATAATATATGAGTTGCCATAGAAATCCAGTCCTGTAACAAATCACCTATGTTGAGGCAAGTTCACCAGTGTCGATACCGTCAGTGACACGTGATGTTCTAACCTGTTTCAGGATGTGTCTAAAGTCAGTTTTCTGATGTGCTCACACATCAAAAGCGACCGTTATAAAAGTCTGTTCTGATTTAACCGCAGCCCTCACATATTGTACAAGCTATAGAGTTTCCTCAGCTGCAGAGCTGTTGGGAGGTTGTACCAGGTCTTTCAGGAAATACAGCAGATTATGCACTGCATCCATAGCTAAGCAGATAATTCCTGTCACTGTTACAAACAATTTGCACTGTATATAAAAAGAGGCCCCAAGAAACTGCCATGAGAAGAGCAAGCCAAGCAGGTTCTGAGAGGGCTGTAGACAGGTTCAAGAGTCCTGATCAGTTGAACACATGGGAGATACCACTGAGTAACTTAATGCTGATGTACGGAAAGTGACTGCTGCAGAGTACAAAAAATGTATTTTTTGAATTAACAAGTAGAAATAGACATCTGCAATGTTTTCAGTTCAGCTGGCTTTGTTATATAGCTTCCAGCTCTAGTCACAGGATCCTGAGAATTTTACAGCCTGTCCTGCCTGCCCTACCTACCTGACTGCCTCATCTGCCCCACCCTGCCCTACCTGCCCATCCTGCTCTGCCTGTCTGTACTGCCTGCTTGCATTCCCCTGCAAGCTTTGACAGACTGAATTTGCTCCTCCAAAATGCTCCCTTCTGTCAAGTCAGCTTTCTCGTCTTGCTGGCATAAAACTCTTCCAGTGGCAGCTTTTGATCAGTTTCAATACCAATCCTCACTAATCTTGGGATATTATCATTGTTTGCTCCTTTTCAGAAGAACACTGGAATTAAAATGTGCCATTGCAGCCCTTAATAGAAATCTGTGCTAATGCATTTGCAGCCACTGCTCATAAAGCTCTGTGCTGTTGATGTTGTCCCCCAGGCTGTTCAACCGCTTTAAATGTATGCACAGGCATGCCTGTCTTCAGCCCAGGCATGGGCCATGTCAGGGGCTTGTTTCCTCCTCACTGTTCCAAGGAACCTCCCTGCTGGTATCAGCGAGGCAGCACATCTAAATTGGGGAACCCAGACTCTGAACCTAAAGTCTGGTCTTTCATTGAACATCCACCCTTTGACTTTATCAACAGATCCCAGGGACTATAATACAATTTAATGTGATGCCTTTTTGTGATAGCAAGGGAAGACCTTGACCTCGTGGCCAGTGCTGGGTGGTGCATGTGTCATTTTCCATCTAAAACTATGCCTGTTTTTCTGGATTTTTCTAATTCTTTGCTGATCTTAATTTATTTGTGTTTGGATGACCAACAGGAGTACCAAGCTCTCCCTCTTCTCTCCCTACAGCTGATGGACCTCAGTGGTCCCTTACTGGGGCTCTCAATTAAACCACATTTCCATCAAAACTGTTGCCTCTTAGAGATATTTCCACTGCAGAAGTTAAGGTCATTGAAGTCAGTGCTCACATATAAAAACCTGCAACACACACCTTTAAGGATGCTACTGAACAAATGCTCAATTTCCTACTTATCAAGGACCCTGACCTGCTAGAGAAGGTCCAGCACAGAGCTAGTGATATGATCAGGAGGTTAGAACATCATCCTCTCTCAGCATGTTGGTACTGTTAAGTGGAGGAAACTGAGGGGAGATCTTATCAATTTTTATAAGTATCTGAACAGCAAGAGTGAGGTTGATAGGAGGCTCTTCTCAGTGATACCCAGCGACAGGACAAGGGGCAGTGGGCACAAACTGAACACAGAAGGTTCAGTGTAAACATAAGGAAGAACTTTTTCATGATGAGGGTACCAGAGCCCTGGCTCAGGCTGCTCGGTGAGGTTGTGGAGTCTCTGCACTAGAGACATTCCAATCCTACTCGACGTGTTCCTGCTCTAGGGGATCCTGCTTCGGCACGGGGTTAACACCCTACTTTGCAGGCTCCGAGCTGTGGAAATGCTCCACACCAGGCCTGTGTCTGCGTTTCTCCCCCGAATGCCTGAAGGGACAGTTTCTCGCCTGCACCAGCGCGGGGCGGGAACACTCAGCCCAGGCAGGAAGGCAGAGCAGTGCTGGCAGTAGGAGCCGAGCGGCTCGGCTCCTTCAAGGCTGGGGCTGAGAGGTCCTGGGCCCTCCGCGCCGCCGTACGCGAACGGCTGCCCCGCCCCGCGCTGCTCGTTATGGCCGTACTGGTACGGCCCGGCCCAGCCTGCCGGTAGTGCGCTCCTGGGCCAGCTGGCGGTGAAGAGACGCGTGGGGTGAATGGGAGTAGGAGGAAGGCAGAGAAGGCAGAGGGAGCCGCAGGGAGCCGCGAAGGCTCCATAACGGTCTGCGACGGCTTCGGACTGGGCCTGCCCAGGCCGCTGACTCCTCCCCCAGGGTCGGAGGGTGCGCTGGAGCCGCCTCTGGTGCCGCCGCCCGCCGGGGCCGCCGCCGAGTGACCGGAGCGCAGCCCAGCCCCGGGGCGGCTGGGCCTGAGGTGCCAACACCGATAGCCTCACAGGACGGGCCTCGCCGGCTGCCACCATGTTCTCTCTGAAGCAGCCCAAGCCCACGTTCAAGTCTTACCTTCTGCCGCTGCCCCAGGTAACCGCCGCCCTCCCTCCCCACTCCCTCCTCAAACCCAGGGGGCCCCGGAGCTTTCCCTGCCAGCTTCGTGGTTCTCTGCCCCTGGCTCCTACCACGGAGCGCCCTGGAGCAGCAGGAGCCGGGCGAGCCGTGTGCGGGTGACAGGCCCCGGCTTCGGCCTGTGGGGCAGAACTTTGGTCAACAGAAAGTTGTGTGTCCGTTAAAACCGGCCAGTTTAGGTTCTGATGGGAAGTTCTGGGTAACCCATCAGGTGCCGGAGCTCTTTGTGCGGACGGCAACTGCGATATCCACGCTGAGGTGAAAGCAGCTAGTGCCTGGCTGTTACAAAAATTATTAAATCCTCATTATGCCCATAATTTCATATTTAAAACCTGGCTAATGGCATAAGTAAGCAAATACATCAAGGGTAGGTAGGATTTGGGATGTACACTTGACAGGATGTGATTTTTATTATTTTTTTTAATTTGTTTAGGTTAGACAGGGCAGGAGAGCTCACTATTATAACATGTGTGACCTGTTGACTCATTTTTGCTTTTTCACACTTCCTCGGTAAAAGAGAAAGGTTGATGCAAGGTAGTTTTGGGTATTCCTAGTCCAGAGAAGTAGTGCTAACTACTGACGCTATAGGAACCACAGGCTTTAAGTTTTTTTCACTGAGGGTTCCAAGGTTTTTATAGCAGTATTTTTAATCAAACTTGAGTGTCCATGTCTGTGTAAAGCACTTGTGGGACTTCATTTATCCTGTGACCTGTTACCATATAGGTTATGTAAGTAGTTAAATGTTAGCATTTTAAATACTGTGTTATTTTTCTGGTACAAAGCTAAATGTACACAAAGACTTTAATACTATCGCAAAAACATGTTGCTATGATTCAATCGTAGCTCTTCAAGATCAGCTTGGATATTAAAAGAAGAATTTTCTACTTTGCCTAAATGGATCAGTCTTGTGCCTGACTGTAAAGTTCTGATTTTTCACTATTTTTTTTTCTTCAGGCTGAAGAGAATTTAGCATCGGAACCAAGGATTAAAAGACTGGAACCAGTACTTTTGCCAGGTAGGTGTAAATCAGTAATTTGACAATTACTTTAAGCCTTTTGTTTGTTATGATAGAATTGGTGAAAAGTAAATAGCTTTCCCTTTTTTTCTGTGTTTTAATCTTAGTGTGATCTTTGAGGGAATATTAAATTTTCCTAATTGCAGATAATATTAATGTCTGGATAAAATAGGTTTAACCTGCCTGAAAGACTAGATAAATACAGAGGTGTTGTCATCTTCCTTTATTTGAAAGGGAAATATTAATAGAACTTCTGGTAGGCAGGTATGATTGAATTCTGTACCGGAAGACTTCTAATACCATATTCTATTAATTTACTCTTGTTTGAATTTGTATCAGTTATGTAATTCTGGAATATGTAAGTGTCCTTAAGCCTGTGCAGAAAAGATTTTTCAGTGTGTGGATGAAAACAACAGTGGCTTTGGGATTGTTTGTAGCTACATACATGTTTCTTTTTTAAGGTAGGAACTTCTTTCTTAAATGGCATTTTGATTAATGAGGATTTCTAAAACCCTTTTTCAAATATCAAAGGAACAATATGCTGTCCTCAAGATAACTGTAGTTGCAAGCTGTACATCACAGTAATACATTTGGCTTGCTGTTTCTGAGGGTAATTTTGGGTTTCAGATTGTATTTTTTTCCTAACAAAACCAAATACAAATTTATACAAACATACTAGCATAGGAAGCTATAACCTATTGTTGTGTGAGTTGATAAAATGTTGATTTCAAAGCTATTGGCAGAATAAACCTGCTAATTTAAAAAAAAAATTGTCACTGCTTTATATGGGACTTACTAATTAAGCAGTGCTAATTCATACATGGTATCAACCAGTAAGTTACCTTAAAATGCCATGGAAGAGGTTGAACTGAAAAAGTAAATAATAAGTGAATGAAACAAAATAATGCCAGTTTTGCATGAGGCATAAATACTTTCAAATGTATTGGTAAGATTGCTCACTACTCCAAGCATGGTTATATTTTTGGGCTTACAAAGCTTCTGCTTACAACTTGGCATCTTACTGGTTGTGTTGCAGTTGATATTCATCCAAGATCTTTGACTCACAAGGAAGGGGCTGCGTGTTATTCTTTAAGGTATTCTACAGAAAAGGCAAGGCACTACAGGGTTGCTTTTCTCCAGATGTAGCATGTCTTCCTTTCCTGTGCAACATGTGTGCGAGCAGTAGCAGAAAATGCTTCTGTGCAGTAACTTTTCTGCAGTGGGTTTCGTTCTTTGTTTATGAAACACCAAAGTAGACTTATAGTGGTGCTGGATGGGGTTTGGTTTTCTTTGTCTGAACTGTGTTTGAGTTCAGCATTTAATGGGTTTTGGGATGTTTGTAATAAGCTGTCCCAGGTTACCTAGAAACCAATTGAAAGAGCGTGACTTGCCACAGAATTAAAAATCTCCATCTCTCTGTAATTTTAAGTCGTTAATTTGAATTATTTAATAATAAAATCCACTACTTTACACAGCCACTGAATAGCTCTGTCAAAATCTTTTCATTTTTGTGAGCATGAGTCAGTATGAGGTTGGGTGGAAGTTTAGAAGTGACTGTAATGAAACTCTTCCTGTTTCGAGTTAAGCACCGGCTTAAACATGCTTTTTTTTTTTTTCCCTTCTGTCATCAAATGGCGCAGTAGAAAAAGGTATAAACAAGTACACACTGTACTGTTGGATTTGTCATACTGTTGGCTTTTGGATTTGTCATAACCCAAGTTTCTGGACAAATCCCAGCTCATTTAATTCTGTTACTCCCTTGCAAGCACAGTTTAAGTGAGGAATTCCTAATGCTCTCTTAATATTCCTGTGTGAAGTTGCTTTTGCTCAGAAACAGTTACAACTCAGTTGCTGAGTGTTTATTATGTCTCTTTAATTGGTGGGGAAGTTTTAGGGGGTTTATGTAATTAAATTGTATCAGCATGACCAGTTGCTGGCTTTAGTAATCTTAAAAAACTGCAGACAGTTGTGTTAAGCTCTTTATTCTGAAAATGTTGCTTTGAGGGAGTAGCTCACTAAAAATGGAAATTCCAAAGTAGCTATGTAACCTACTGTCTAATTTGTAATTTTGTGCGGTGGAGGTTTGACGAGGGAGCTCCAGGTGTGAAAATAATGAGTCAGGTTACAAAATGGGGAGATTTTTATTTAAAAAAAAAATATATTAGAACAACTTCTAACCTGTAAAGTTTATTTTTAATATTTCATTTGATGCCTAGACAAACCAGGACAAATCTCTTCAGCTTTTGAAATAAAAGTCTGTGTACTCTGAGGAAAATTGTGTATTAAAGCAAAAAAGCTCACATTTAAGGCAGGTAAAAAAACCATGTAAAACAAGTAAAAGTCTTGTTGTGAACAGTAACACTGCTGCAGTAGGGGAAAGCAAATAATTTTACAGAATTTGGTATCGTTTAATTGGAAAACACATGATGCAGGTTTAAGATGGAGCTATGAATGTTTTGTTTTTCTACAGTTCTGTTCTCCTGTTGTAGCTCTGATCAATAGTTTTTACAGAGTTAGTTGAGGACTTGGTCTATGTAAGGGTTTCACTTGTTTTCCTCTGCTTAGCTTGTTTTTATAAGCATATCAGAGGGGAAAACCAGAGAAATAACAGGTAAAATTTACCAGTCAGTGTGTTAAAGAACCCTGCCTGGCCAGTAGGGAATTACTCTGTGGACTTCAGGGGAGAATGAATCATAGAATCACAGAATTACTGACTTGGAAAAGACCTCTAAGATCATTAAGCCCAGGCTAAGTCCTAACATCACTACAACCTGAACCATGGCACTAAGTGCTGCAACCCATCTTTCCTTAAATGCCTTTAGGGATGAGACTCCTTCTACCTCCCTGGGCAGTCCCTTCCAATGTCTAGTCACCTTTCCATGGGGAAGCGCTTCCTAAAGTTGAAGTTGACCAGAATAAAACACACCTTCAGGTTTAGTCAGTTGGAACCAGTTTTGTACTATAATGTCTGTAGCATGTTTGAGACACACCAACATATGTGGTTTAGGTGAGATCAGGCTACAGGGTCCTCCCTGAGATGCTCACACAGGATGTTCTGCAGGAGATTATGAAACTAATGGAACTTCTGGTTAAGGTGAGAAAAAGATTGTTCCTCCTGAATCTTAAAACTCATGTCCTTTAGGTAGGGAACTGATTGTGGAAATTTAATTGTGGGAGGTTTTTAAAGCTGTGCCTGGGAAGTTTTAATCTATTAGCAGTCTATGCTTCTCATGCAAGTTTTTTGGCTCTTTTTCTGATTTTTTTTCTCCTATTCCTCATGACATTGTAGGGTTTAGGGGATTTCCCTGTATTAAGTTGAGAATTAAGTGTTACTATAAAAGTTTGCGTTCCAAGTTGGTGTGTGATACCAGAAAACAGCTGAAAGTGTCATTTCAACTCATTTTCAGGAATTGGTGTCATACAAGAGCATGAAATTATTTTCAGTGCTTCAGATTAGAAATTCAGAATGACAGCTTGGAAAGTAATGCAATTCCCTACGGTTTTTTTCTAGAGCAGAATTTCTTTTTTATTTCTTACTTTATAGCCTGCACCAAGAAGATTACTGAAAGCTTTATGTAAGTAAATTAGGAGAATTTCAAATTCGAGATCTGATCAGAAACAGAAAGTTTATGCAAGCAGATCTTTTGTGCTGCAAAACATTTAAAAATTAAGTAGACATTTGCCTTAAGTTTAGTATAAGTGAGGTGTCACTTACATTGACTATATACATTAAGTATGTAGTAAATTCTTTCTTATAGCTTTTGTTTGTTTAGCTCAAACAAATTTTCAGGCATGCTTTGTATTCAGCTAACTGCTTATTATGCTTTTGGTTTTGCTTTTTTTAAGGATTGACTTTATCTAAGTACTACCAAGCCAGCCTGCACATAGAATCTAAGTTACAGACACAGTCTTACCAGTGAGATTTACTGCATGGAGTTGGTTTCTTCTGCCCTCTTTATTAGGAATACAGAGAGCATTTCATAACGCTTCTGTCTAGTACTATAATTATCTGTAAATATCTGCAAAAATACTTTTGTAGTTGCAACAGAGTAGCCATAGGGCAGTATGGAAATCATTCTTTAAAGGTAGAAGGATGAACGTGCTTTAAAGTACTTTAATGTGGGTGCATGTGCAAAACTGTTGTAAAGTGGTTGGCTTTTGCCTGCTGCGTCCTACGTTGATTTCATGTCACAAAGTCATTACAAGGGGATAAAACTTTTGTGTAGATATTTAATCCTCAACTGACTACACTACTGGGGTGCTTGTCTCCTGGCTTCAATGAAGTAAATTTTCAACAAAATAATTTGTGAGGAACACAAGTTTATGTATCAATTTACTTACCTGTCACATTTTCACTGATCTAAGATGAACCTAGTGATGGATTATAGGTTCATGACAGCATCTGTAACTTGTATTGGTGACATCGTGATTTCATTATAACAGGCTGCAAATCGGCATCCTCTCAAGTTGTTAATGATTGTATTGTTCAGGCAAAGTCAGGCTTTGGCAGTCTGTAGTCCATGTAGCTAAGCTAAAAATATGCAAAACACAAAACACTTCCCCTCCTCTCTAGCTTCTCTATTGTTCATATTACAGAATTCTTTTATTTTATTTTGGGGGTGGATGATAGGGATGATTTTAGTTTGGCCTAAAAATACAGGCTTCTGGCAAGAGGAGCCATTTATTATTATTTTTCCACTTTCTCATTCCAGGAGTGAGCTCCTGTTAGCTACTTGCTGCTGAGACTTCACTCTCCAGCGAACAAACAAGCCAGAGCAGAAAGCTAATTTAGATTAATTTTAGGAAGCAAAATACGTGGTTGGAATTCCTTCAACTGGATCACTTCTAACTAACTCACTAATGAAGTCACAAATAGCAGTGCTAGCACACACGTTGAGGTGGGAATGAATATTGAATGTGGAGCTGTTAGGGGTAATATAAGCTGCTGAATGAAGGCAACTCTGTAAGTAGAATCAGCTTCTCCATCTACTGCAGTACCTTGGTTGGTAATGAGCTTGTGATGGATATTCCCTTCTTGCCAGGTGAGGATGTTCCCTTCTTACCTGTTGGTTGCCTGCTCTACATTCTTCTTTCTGGGACATGGGGGAAGCTGTTGTGGAGCATCCCATCCTAGTTCAGCAAAACAGTTGCCTCTTCAGGCCCTTCTCGTGGAGTTGCTTTTGCAGGGTTCACAAAGATTTGCCTTCATTGCACAAATGCTGATTTTTAATTTTGTGATTGTGGGTGGGAAAAGAACCCTTGTTATTTGAAGACTTTTTTACCGAGGAGTCTTTAATCTTTTGTTTGCTACTACTTTCCTTGCTGAGCATTCCTAAAATCTAGCTAAGTTCTTGTCATGCTGTCTCTCCAGTATTGTGCAGCTTTTTTTGTCTTCACATACCTTAAATTCATTGGAAGAGCTCATGAAAGTCAGAAGTTGATAAAAAGCCATTACTTCATGAGCTTACAAATACTTTTAATTTGGAAGTGGCCAAGCAGACTGAACAGAAGATTCATTTAGAAGTGGATTAGAGACATTTACATCTAAATGCTTGGTGCATACTAATAGACTCATACAAATTTGGTATTCTTTCTGTGAGAGAACAGCTAAAAAAAGGCAGCTGAATGGCTGAACATGTTGTAGGCCTCAGTCCCTTAGCAATGAAGTTTTTACTGGAAGTTCTTACCCAGAAATTTGCAAAAGTTGTTTGCCCATCACTTTGAAGCAGTTTTAGATCTCTAAATTCAAGTGAACACATTACTGTGCATTTTTAATGGAGAAATGACTGCTTGATGAACTTTAGTTTGTCTTTTCTCAGCTTTTGGGCTTTCACATCAATAACCTGGTTTTTCATTATCTTAAATTGGTATAATCACAATCAACATTATAAATGAGGAACAGGGGTTTAGTTTTGCAAGTATATCAAGCTTTTATGCATTTAAATAGGAATGGTGACTGAATAAAGTTCTTAATGCTTTCTGATCAATTTAGGTCTGTTAGACCTTGAACTTGCCTTAAACATTGAGGTTTTCATACGGAACTTTAATGCTCATTAAATAGCATGTATTCTAATCTTTTATTATACTTCTAGTACAGCATTGAAAAGCTTCCTTAGCAATATGTAGGATACCTCAAATTTCTTGAGCCTGTGATTAGCATTATTCATTTATGGAGTCTGATTTCAGCCATTCATCGCCTCTAGCAAGTGTCAGGTGTATATCTCTCTATATATTCATGATACAGCATAGATGTGATGCCTTATGAACTGCTCTGTTACTTTTATTTAAGCATTTCCTACTGCTACAAATAATCCAGACTGCTATCTCTAGAGAAAATACAGAAGATTCTAATTCTAGCAGTTGTTGTTTAGTTTTTCAGGTCTATCAGACTCACAGTGTTAGTGATAAAACTGACAGAAAATTCTCCAATGATTTTTTAGATATTTAGTGTGATCTGCATTTGTGCTAGTTATTAGAGCCAGAGTTCCCAATAGCAATAAAAATTGTGGAAGTAAATTACCCCAAAGTCTTGACCAGGCTCATTTGACTGCAGGCTTTGGGGACAACACTGGTGGTTAACTATTGATCACTTATCCTACTCTTCACTCAATTCAGTCTCTGTAGTTCATCACTGAATTCAGCCTGCTCTGTTTGATGAGGCTTATTTGGATTATAATGGGTTGTGTGGTGGTTGATTAGATCTAAATGATGGAGTCTCTTCACATCCAAAATGTGAGACAATCAAATTACATGTGCAGCTTTTTCTGAAGTTTGTGGTTCCTAAGGCTGAATGCCAAGTAGGTGGTGTATTAGCTAGGTGGATTCTTCAGTTTCTTGTATCATTCTTGTGATTCGTGTATCCTGTGCACTTCTATTAAACATTATTAGGCTTTTAACATAAGGGTGGCAACCTGTGATTTTTCTTCTGGCTTCCTGTCAGAGTTTAAACAAACTGGTGTTGTCTCCTGAGATCATTCTTTGACTGTGGAGTCACATGGAAGTGTTGACTGCTGTTCCGTGTCTGGAACAGCTTGTGACTGTTTACTGGGGAAAAAGAACAGCAATGTTAAAATGTGCAGTGTAAGATCTCTGAATAGCTCTGTTGTGGACATTTTGTATAGAAAAATCACCTACTCAACTACGAATACAAGAAGGGTTTATTGTGCAAGACCAACATTCACTATTTGTGTTATTTATTTACTTTTCTGAATTTAAGTTACGGAAGATTTGCATCATCTTGTTTATTATAGATGTCAGTTGTACACACAGTTATGAGGAATGAAGGAGGGAAGTAAAGAGAACGTGGAGTAGTTTAACACCAACAGTGACATGGAGTTGCCTTAACACACAGTTTGGGCTTTTGCAGTTATTTAAGTAAATAACCTATTAGAAAACGAAATGTAAGGATTAAGAAGTTTCATGCCAGACCATGCCAAATGTCCCAAGAGTTGGACATTGTCATTAGTGTTTAGCAGAAGTAGGACTTGCCGTTCTCCTGTGGCCCATTACAAGACCTTGTTTTTAATTGCTGTGGGCTCAGATGAGCTCTTTGTACTGAAGCTGTCAGAGTTGGATCGTATTTTTTAACTTCAAAACCTTATTTGACCTCACAGTAAAGTGTTTGGTTTTTTTTTTTTTAAACATTACTAAAAAGCTTAAACACATCTCTTTAGAAAGAATTTTCACAGCTCTTGCCACCTCTGTCATAAACTATGCACAGATACAACCACAGGTGAATGGAGCTTGTCCCCTTCCAGTCCCAGAACACTCAGTGTAATCACCAGCTGAGGCTACAGATAGTCCAAGACAGCTCTTCAACACAAATGAACTAAAAGCAGGGGATCTGTTTGCTGCTGCTCTTCCCAATTTCCAGGCCGATGTTTAATCATATTAGAGGTGAGAGAGCTCGTAGGGCAACTTAGCTAAATAGCTTGTGGTGAGGAAAATGTGCAAAAGAGGGGTCTTGTGGCGTTTCTGCTGGTTATGTGGGTGCAGTAAGAACTACCTGAGGAAAGCACCTTCTAGACAAATAGATTTAGTCAAAGCTATTTCTGAAGTTGCTGGGCGTGCGGAGAACTAAGTGGTGCCATTAGAGTCATCAAAGAATGGGTCTCCTGCAAAGCATAGGATGCTCTAATATGATGTTTAGGGCAATTGGGTCTAAATATACCCAACATGTTATGAGTAAATCAGGCTTTAGCAATTCCTTAGTCTTTTTTTAAGCAGAAATGTACAGCTACTATTAAATTATTCTTCTATTGAGCACACTTCCAGTCCCACACTGTTTATGGCAGACAGCAGCAGTAGGAGGTGGTTAATCTGGTGACAGAAGTGGAAGGCTTTACAGGAGCAAAAATAAACAACCAGGTTCATTTCCTAAAGTAAGAATGAAATTGCTCTATAGCTTTAGGAAACTTTGGTTCTGGAACTGAAAAGCAGTTATGTGTAGTGATTCACCGTATCTTTTTATATGGTGCTCAGTCTCATTTGCTGTGATGCAAGTTTTTATTTCACAGCTTATCCCAGATGAATTAGCATAATTATTTGTCTCTTAATTTGGATCATCTGCTTTGCAAAAGGAAGTGATTGGTCTCACAGAATCACAGAATGTTAGAGATTAGAAGGAACCTCAAAAGACCTTCTAGCCCAGTCCTCCTGCCAGAGCAGGATCCCCTAGATCCAGTTGCACAGGAATGTGACCAGGTAGATTTTAAATGTCTCCAGAGAAGGAGATGCCACAACCTCCCCGGACAGCTCTATCACCCTCACCATGAAGAAGTTTCTTCTCATACTTGTGTGGCACCTCCTCTGTTCCAGTTGACACCTGTTGCCCCTTGTCCTATTGTTGGATGACACTGAGCATCCATATTTATAAACATTAATGAGGTCACCCCTCAGTCTCCTTTTTTCTGAGCTGAAGAGACACAGTTCCCTCAGCCTTTTGCCATCAGGGAGATAGATGCTCTGTGTCCTTCATCATCTTTGTAGCTCTGTGCAGGACTCTCTCAAGCAGTTCTTCTTGAACTGAGAAGCCCAGAACTGGATGCAGTATTCCAGGTTTCACCAGGGCAGAGTAGACTAACCACTCCTGTTCTAATACACTCCAGGATGCCATTTACCTCCTTGGCCACTAGGGCACATTGCTGGCTCCTGGTCATCCTGCTGTCCACCAGGACTCTCAGATCCCATCTCCTAAGCAGCTTTCCAACAGGTCAGCCCCCCTGCAACTGGTCCCTGGGGTTATTCTTGCCCAGATGCCAGACTCTACATCTTGTTGAATTTCATTCCGTTCCTCCCTGCCCAGCTCTCCAGCCTGTCCATATCCTGCTGAATGGCAGCCCAGCCCTCTGGTGTGTCAGCCACTCCTCCCAGCTTTGGGTCATCAGCAAGCTTGCTGGCACTGTACTCCAATCCCTCATCCAAG
>VZRI01009672.1:200401-238495 GCA_013397515.1 Upupa epops
ATGCTTTACTGATGTCAAGATAGACCACATCCACTGCTTTGCCATCACCTATACATCTGGTTATGTCTTCATAGAAGGCTATCCGGTTGGTCAAGCATGACTTCCCCTTGGTGAAGCCATACTGACTGTCCCTAATGACACTCTTGTCCTTGATCTGCCTAGAGACAGCACCAAAGACAAGTTGTTTCATCCCCTTTCTGGGGATGAAGGTGAGACTAACCAGTCTGTAGTTACCAGGGTCCTCCTCCTTGCCCTTTTTTGAAGATCAGAGTGACATTTGCTGTCCTCTCCTGGTCCCCACGACTTAGCAAAGATGATGGAGAGTGGCCTAGCAGTGACTTCTGCTGTCTCCCTTAGCGCTTGTAGGTGCATCCCATCAGGACCCATGGATTTGTGTACATCCAGACTGCTTAATTGGCCTCTAACACAGTCTCATCAACCAGGGCAAACTCCTCATTTGCCCTCATGTCCTCTGGGGCTCATCAGGACAGCCTCTAGCAGTATAGACAGAGGCAAAGAAGGCATGCAGTATTTCTGCCTTCTCCATATCCTCTGTCACCAGGGCACTGTTCTCATTCAATGGTGAGCTTACATTGCTTCTAGTGTTAGTTGGTCTCCTTCATTCACAGTTAAAACTTTGAAATGGGAGAGACTGTTTAATATGTCTGTATTCTGTTTTTTCTTTTATGAAATCACCTGAATATCTAAGAGCAAAACTAGATGTGGACTGATTGCTCTTGATTTCTTGGTATTACAGACCTGTAATTACTGTACTTGTAAGAGTTGATAGGCTTCTTTTTCCCATCCTCATTTTCTCTTTTAGGTGAAATTGTGGTAAACGAAGTAAATTTTGTAAGAAAATGCATTGCAACAGATACAAGTCAGTATGACCTGTGGGGCAAATTGGTTTGCACTAACTTCAAGATTTCCTTCATTACGGATGACCCAATGCCACTGCAGGTTTGTTATTACTCACTTCACTACATCACGATAACAGATGTGATAAGTAAAATGGATTTAATTAGGAGAGAGTGAATCTGTCTAATATCTAATATAAATACCAGATTTTTTTTTTGTTCTTGAACAAAGATTCGAGGTTCCAGGGTAAGCAGCCCCTCCCCAACTTTCCTGTCTCTCAGCCGATCCCCATAGGAGAGGTGCTCCAACCCTGCAGTTATCCTTGTGGCCCTCCTCCAGGCATATTCCAGTAGTTCAATATCCTCCTTGTGTTGGGGGCTCCAGAACTGGATGCAGATGTTTGGCCTGAGTTGCTTCAAAAAATGAATTTTTGACACAAAGTACTTTCTGAAAGTGAATTGGTAATTTTCTTCCTATCATTACAGTAATAGTCACAAGCTTTTTATATTATCTGTATGTATGTTTGTTTGTATGTCTATTTATTTATTTATTTTACACCTCATATTATATTGTCCTCATGTTACAAGCCATGTCCCTCAGGGGCTCATTTTTATGACCAGTCTTGTTAACATCTTTAATAACGACCTGGATGAGGGGATCAGATGAACCCTCAGTAAATTTGCAGATGACATGAAATTAAGCGGCAGTGTCACTCTGCTTAAGGGTAGGGAGGTGCTGCAGAGGAGGGTTTGTATGGGGTGGAGTGAAGGGCGGGGGCCAGTGGGATGAGGCTTAACAAGGCTAAGTGCCAGGTCATGCATATCTGTCAGAACAACCCATAACAGGGCTACTGGTTTGGGGAACAATGGCTGGAGAGCTGCCTGGCAGAAAAGGACCTGGCAGTGTTGGTAGACAGCTGGCTGAACAGGAGCCAACAGTGCCCAGGTGACCAAGAAGGCCAGTGGCACCCTGGCCTGGATCAGGAACAGTGTAAACAGCAGGAATAGGGAGGTGGTGTTGCCCTTGTACTCTGCATTCATGAGACTGCACCTTGAGTACTGTATGCACTTTTGGGCACCACAGTATCAGAAGGACATTGAGGTGCTAGGGCAGGTCCAGAAGAAGGGCAGTGAGGCTGGAGAGAGGCCTGGCAGACAGGCCCTGTGAGGAGCGGCTGAGGGAACTGAGATTACTTAGTCTGGAGAAGAGAAGGCTGAGAGGAGACATTACTGCTCTCTACAACTGCGTAAAAGGAGTTTGTAGCAAAGCTAGTGCTGATCTCTGCTCCCAAATTAGTAATGATAGGAAAATTACCTCAAGTTGCGTCAGGGGAGGTTTAGCTTGGATCTTAGGAAGAAGCTCTCTACTGAGAGAGTGGTTGGGCACTGGAACAGGCAGCCCAGGGAGGTGGTGGAGTCACCATTCCTGGAGGTGTTTAAAAACCAAGTAGCTAGAGCACTTGAGGCCATGGTCTCTAGAGGTTAGGTAGGCGTTGGGATAAAGGCTGCTCTTAATGATACTGGAAGTCCTTTCCCGCCATGATGATTCTGAGTTTCTCCCAATAGTTTAGGGGCCAAGTAAATTCAGTGCACCAGTGGGGTTATTTTCTATACTCCACTGGGGTTTCTGAATAGCTTGGTGTGAATTCAGTAGCACAAGAGAGCAGGCTCTACCACCTTTAATTGCCTATGACTAGGCAAGGGTGGTTGAGATGTGTCAGTCCGGGTGCACCTAATTTTTATCGTGTCTTCAAAGCTGTGCTGTGATCTGCTTGCAAACTGCAGAACTGCAGTTAATGGCTGTGGGTTCATGTGTTTCAGAAATTCCATTATAAAAACCTCCTCCTTGGTGAACACGATGTCCCACTAACATGTGTGGAGCAGATTGTCACAGGTATGTAGAAAATAGTTACTTTAAAGCCTTTAAAGTTAATTCAAACCTACTCACTCCTTGTTATGTGGTGCAGAATTTTCGTCTCTTAAGGTTTCATGTTGTTAAACTGCTTAGATTAACTTGAGGTGCCATGCATGAGATTTAGTCAGGTGGTGTGCTGTGACATGTCTTCAGAGACAGGGAGCTCCTCTAGGAGGGGCTCGGGGGGGGCGGCGAGCAGTGGCTCTCAACCCCCTGCCACCAAAGGGTAGAAGACAAAGTCACAGCCGGGCTGCAACTCTGCTGTGGGGATATGCCACGACCCTCTTTTTTATGGCAACTTGAACACAGCGAGGCCAAAGAGGCGAGCTGTTCTCCGTACCTGCAAACCCCCTTCTGTGGGGGTGAACCTACAGCCCTCCTCTTTTTCACTGAGGGCTCAGATACAGAAAAGCCACACCAGCTCGTTCCTGTCCTTGGCAGTGGGCCAAAGTAAGGGCAACTCCTCTGCATAGCCTTTCTACATCAATCGCCT
Source organism: Upupa epops (assembly GCA_013397515.1). Classification (NCBI taxonomy): domain Eukaryota; kingdom Metazoa; phylum Chordata; class Aves; order Bucerotiformes; family Upupidae; genus Upupa; species Upupa epops. Next base: position 203,667 of record VZRI01009672.1, read on the forward strand.
TTGAAGATGACAGACAGAAGTGAGCTATCCCTCTACGTCCCTTGGTGCCTAACCACAGGGGAGAAGAAAGAAAGGCTCTGCATAAGGCGTGTTGAAAGCCCTCAGATGAGACCGCGAAAAACCTATACCCCATAACAGGGGTGGCTCCACGTAACCATTGCCATGTTGGCTTTTCCTCCACCTGGCTGGCAAAGATCCTGTATACTCTGCCACAGAGACTGAGAGAAGCCTCTACTAAAAGAGATCACAAATACTGATCTCTTAAACCTTTTGTGCCTGTTTTCCTGAACTTTCGAACAGCAGGAATGTTGGCAGTTGTATTATAAGAATGGTAGAAGATCTTTAAGAATCTTTTCTATTCAGCTTTTCCGTTGATGTTGGAAGCTCTTTAGAGGGTGAGGACAGTATTTTGTGCCACACACTAAAAGTGATTATTCTTTGCTCTAATTTTATTGAAGTGTAAGCTTTTATGGAGAGGATTTCAGCTGTACTGCGGAAGAGGTGGCTTGTATTGAATAACTAGAGATGTCCAAGAACCCTTGTTCTCTGGAAGTACTGAAGTTTAATCCAGAAAATATATGCAACCAGGCAACTATTTTGGAGTCACAGAATTTCACTGGTTGCGAGAAACCTTTAAGATCATCAAGTCTGAACTTTGACCCAGCACTGCCAGGTCACCCCTAAACCCTGTCCCTTAAGTTCAGTTAATCATACAACAGTTACATATCCCAAATTTCCCATTTACCACATTATTTTTTACAACTGAGCTTTCTCTGAAAAGGAGATATGTAGGCTGAGAGACACAGCCTGTCTGTGCACATTTAGACCAGCTGGTTATTTACTGACATACTTGAGTTTTATGTAAGACATGAGGAGGTAGAACTGGAGTTAAGACTGTTTTATGTATCCAAAACTGAAAAAAAAGCAACTAATCATCTATATGCCAGTTACTGCACATCATACAATTAACTGGAAGCAAAAATTCCTCTTGGTAATACTGATGTTGCTCGTGGACAAAACTAATCGGGGCATATAGGGAAACAGTCATTCAGACAATTGTTTGAAAGGAGATTGATCAACAGGAGGACCTTTTGGATTATAGTCCTCAGTTGAATGATTGAAATACACTGTTAGATGAAAAATTGCTGGTGGCAGGTCTTTTGAATCTGTTTGAGCTTGTCTTTTTTTTTTCTCCTTAACAAACAGTCCAATACCTTTTGTCTTTTCCTTACAGTGAATGACACCAAGAGGAAGCAGAAGGTCCTCGGTCCCAACCAAAAACTTAAATTTAATCCAACTGAATTAATAATTTATTGCAAAGACTTCCGCATTGTCAGGTTTCGTTTTGATGAAGCGGGTCCTGAAAGTGCAAAAAAGGTACTGTATCCTCTTAGGAAAATTTGCCTTGTAGTTGTTACTTACATGTAGCTGCAGCTGTGCTAATGAGAACATTTGCTTTTATGTTAGAGCAGTAGAAAGGAAGAATTGCAGATTATTCTGTTACAGGAGATACCTTGATTTTTGAGAGCCCAAATTATCAGGAAGATATATGGGGAAAAATGTTAATATATCATACTGGAAATAAACTTGTTGTTTTAAAGACTGGAATTGGAATCCTGCCTGGTGTAGCTGTAAGACAGATGAAATTGTTTGAAACTAATATATTTTCTGAAATTCATAAACGGAACTTGCCCATAGCCATAAAGTACTGTCTCTTATATCAATGTGTTACTTGCTTCATACAGCAAGTTCTCCAATGAGCTTTGGAAGGGCCAGTTAGTCTAATCTACATAAAACTGCTTTTTCTCAACATTTTCTTAGATAACCCTCTTGATAAGAAGAATTACTTCTCTTTACTATTTCCCAGGAACTTCATTCCATCCCCAGCTTTAACTCTTATTGTCATACATCTCAACAAAATCCTACAATGTCATTTAACTTGGCTCCGTCCATTAAGTTTTGGCTAACTGGAGGTGGTTCGTCCATTTAACATCTCACCAGCCTTCTTGTGCTGGACAGTTGGTGCTTTTGGTTGGTTGAGTTACAGCTTCTCTGACCCCCAGTGGCACCACTTCATGGCCATGGTGGCACAGCAATCATTTTGTGAGGCCCAGTTCACTCAGAAAGATTGAGTTCCTCTTCTTAATAGGATGAAGTTTGAGCTTAACTCTGTAATTCCTAAGAACCATCTGCCCAGACGTAAGTCTGTTTTCAGTTATCAACCAAGTGACTGATGACCGAGTTAATCACCTTTTCACCTTTTATCCTCGTGGATCCACAGGCAGAAGTCCAGCAATGCAGCTGATGGTTCATTCTTTGCTGGTTTTCAAGGTTACTCTCTGCCTGTTGCCTTTGCTGCTTGTAATCTTTCGTGTTTGGCAAACTTTCAGTAGTTAGTTCCCCTTTCTCAGCATCTCTGAAATCTCCCTGGAGCAGCTGGTCTACTGCAGTATCTTTATAGCAACTCTTTCTAATTGGCTGCCGCAGCTAATAAGAGGGATTAGGCTGTAGGAGGGAGGAATGGTGCATAAACAGCATCTCGTTAACACTTTGTGCTACTTTTACTTATGCAAGACCAAACAGTGAAACCTTTTTATACACTTCTGATTACATGGTATAGCATGACTTTTTTATTGTAGGAAGAAACAGCTATTTCTGGAAATCCAGAGGCTCTGGGCCTGTGTGGTTACACAGATGGTGTTTGTGGTGACCAAAAGTACAACAGTTGCTATTTTCAAATATCAGAATGGCTCACTGGGATAAGGGGGAAACTTGTACAAATCTTCATACTAGTACTGATGCATCAAGGACATTACTGCATCTTTGTGCAGGTGTATTACGGGACACTCGTACTGAAGGCAGACACAAGTCTGTTAACCTACTCCAGCCTTTCCAAAATAACATTATTATGTTAGCATTGACATATAAATGTCTAAATCCATGAGGTCCTTAGCTCAAATTTATTTTAGGTTGGAAAAGACCTTTTAAGCTCATAGAGTTCAACCACAAACCCCATTGTCCCAAAGCCACCACTAAACCGTGTCCCTAAGCTTTAAATCTCCATGACTTTTAAACATATGCAGATATGGCAATTCAACCCCCGTCTTGGGGCTGCCTGTTCCAAGGCCTGATGACCCTTTCCAGGAAGAAGTTTTACCTAATGACAAAGTGTAACTGGGTTCTAATGAGAGGGGATTTGTTTATGTGTGACTTAAGGGACAAAAGGGAGGATGGAAACTCACACTGTTCAGCAGTTTAATTCTGGTTTGTGTCTTAAAATAGAGCTATAGATTCTCCGAAGGAAGAAAAGCCAGATGCGTTTTGGGGGAAGTGGAAGATGGGGAAGCAAGAGTAATCAAGTTGGGGAAGTCTTAAGTTAGACAGCTTGAAAGAAGAAGCATTTTACATTCCTTAAAGGAAAAGGAACAATTTTGTTCCAGAAATCACAACAGTCAAACCAAAAGCTTCTGCTAATTTCTGACCTTTAGAATACTGTAGACCAAAATTAAAATGTATGAAAAATTGAGACTCTTAAATCTTATGACTGTCAGATGATGGATAGTGAGTTGCCTCACCACATATATGGATCTTGGCAGTACACCAGAGTGGCACACGCCCTGCAATCTCCTGCTTGCTAAATACATCTCCATCTTCTCAGTCCCTTTCTCTTCTGGAGCTCTCTCAGCCCTTTTCCTTCAGGAAACTTTAAAATGAATGCGAGAGCCATTTTAGAAACACATGCTTAGCCAAACAGAAGGAAAGGACACATAATGTGTGTCCAGTCTTATGTTTTCTGCAACCAAAATGGGCCTTCTCACATTGTAATGCTTGGGTTGGAGCAGACCAATTTTGTTCCTGATTGTTGTGAAGAATAATGTGACATCATCGTGAACATGTCTAGAAACTTAGAATTACAATATTCTTCTATAACCAAAGGTTCTGATTTGTAAGAAAAATTACTTGCACTGTTACCTCTCAGAGTCAAACCAAATTAAGTATCGTTTGTATCTGATAATGGAATTCTTACAGGGCTGTGGGGGGGGGGGGCGGGATGTGGTGTGTGAAAGCAGTTATCAGATAGGCAATTCGTTGGAGAGTGTGCATGATGAAAGTCTTGTTACTTCAAAGCTTATTCACTCAGTAAGCCTTTCTACATAGTAAGATGGAACAAATGCAGTCAGTGGCTGTATGACTTTCTACTATGGGTGTCTACTTAGCACAGAAGTGGCAACAGCCAGGGAAAAGTTGTATCTATTGAGTGAGCTAACAAAATACATGGAAGATCAAACTATGATAGTAGCCTGGCTTAGGGAAGGGGGTGAAACGTGTCTTAAATAGGATTGTATAAAACACTGCATGAGCGTCAACAGTAGTTTGAATCCTTATGATCTTCCTGTTGAAGAAGAGGAGGGCTTGCCCTGCAGTATCAGTTATTTTTCTCAAACAGGAGTTGAACAGGGGACACTGACATAGGGAAGTGGCCTTTGTGCTATGAAATAATTACAGCTATTGTGTCAACTGCTCTTAATAAACGAACTTTCCAACAAGCAGCCTATTCTTGTGTTACTTGGCCGAACCTAAGTATCTTTGTCTCTACGCAGTTGTATGTTGACAAGAATACCAAACATTTTTCAGTTTGGTATGAGAACGTTTCCTGTAGAACATGTTTGTCCTCCAGTTTAAGAGCTTTATACGGACAATGGTAATCTGTGTAGATCTATGGAATGTTCTTACCCTTTAAAACTTTCAGACGCTAAAGCTATTATATGGATTTAGTGAGGAATAAACCAAAAACAAAGAGGTCTTCAATATTTGTTTAGTGTAGCTGAGTGGGGTTTGCCTAACATGTAAAAACAAAGACAGTAGCATGATTTCCTTTTTTTAAAGTTTCTTTTTAGCTAACAAATAGAGGTCCTGAACCTCTAGGGCGATCTCCACATGGACTCTTTCACCCACAACTGTGAGTTACATCCATACTCTGGAGCACCTGGGAGCAATTTTTTGGCATGTGGGTTCAAAAGCACAGTTGTGGTCTCATATTTTTACCACCCCTGCTTTTAACACAGCTCACACACAACTCTCCTTCTCAAGTGTTGCAAGTGAATAATGGAGATTTCAGCTGCTGCTTTTAAAAGTAGGTTTTACTCTATTTCTGTTGTGTTCTTTGGCAGCACAATGGAATTTTTTAATGTCTCACAGCATATCCTCAGGCCCTGGGAGTACTTCAGCATATAAAAGCCTTTCATCCTTCACTCCACTAAATTAAGATGAGGAGCTGCTCTGTGAATTTTTATTTTTTTTTCACTACAGCAAGTGATATTTACACAGGAAAAATGGAAGTTAAAACGTATAAAGATTTCCACATTGTTTCCTTCTGAATGACAGGCAAAAGTAGCCTGTTAGAAGAAATCCAGCGTTATGGAATAGCTGCCTTCCACTTCAGCTTTGGCTTGTGCACTGAAATCACAAGCTATAACTGGCTTCCTGCTCCTTCATGGTAGTTACTGAAAGTTTTACTAAATCCTAGTACTGAGCGTATAAATGTTCATTTGCAAAGTCATACCTGGCTGTTTCCCATTAGCACTTTTACTATTTGGGGTCCATCCCCTGCCCCAGAAAGCCCCATACTTTTGTTTGTTTGGGGTTTTTTTGGCACTTTCATTGTAGAACTTAAAGCGTGAGGAAGAATGTTAGAGGAACTATTCTTGTAAGATCCAAAAGACGCTATAGGATTTTGGGTTTTTTGGTTTTTGCTGGGGAGTGATTGTGAAAAGCCATTTTCAACTCAAGTTGGTCTACAGTCATGATAGGTTTTATAAATATCATCCTCATCTAAAGGGCAAAGTAAATAAGAACATGGTGACTGTTCAGTAACGCTGTCTAATGTGTTGCATACAAGTTGGTCAAAGTACAATTATGTCCCCCATGCAGAAGTGAGCTCTCAAGTATTTTTCCTGTGGTGCGATGCTGCCAGTAGCAGTGTTTCTTCAGCTGTGTTATGAAACTTGTCCTTTTAGGTCTGTGATGATAAACTTTTCCTTTATTCTGTGGAGGGTTGAAGGGAAGGAAGAAGATCAAAAGACAGAATTCTTAGTGGTGACAATGTGGATTTACATCTAATTTAAAATATTTGTCCTGTGGAATTTCTGTATCTGAATGTGTAGAACAGGGCTTTGTGGTTTGAAACCTCCTTTTTAAAAAATACTTTCGTTAGAGATAAGGCAAGTACGTTTTAGTAAAATGGAGGGGAGAAGGCAGAAGTAAAGACCCTGGATCAGGGCTCCTGAAATCAGAGAATCTCTAATTGAAAAGGTGTTTTTTTCCTGAGTGTGATTCTTCTAGATATTCACAGTTTTGTAAATTTTTGGAATTTATTACTGAATATTCACATGCAGGGAGACGAAGACAGCACAGCCTGACTTTGTTTGAATACTAGTATCTTAATACTAAACCATGTGATACCAAAATGAACCATTTATATGGTTCTTATGTCCCAAGACTGCTGCAAAGACTGTGAAGACTTAGGCAAGACTCTTCTGTCTGCTGCAAGTCAGTCTGCCCTTCTGAGGACACATCTCTTACTTTGTGTCCACTAAATTTCCCTTCCTAGGGCAGGGCTTGTGACTCAGCCTGGTTAAACCTGACTAACACATCAGAGGAATACAGCTTAATGAGATGCAGGATTGATAGAGGTCCTGTGAGTCTTCAAAGAGCAGACGTTTCTGACAGTTGAGTTTTGGGTAGCACAGACCAGTAAACCTGATGCCTGTACAGGGTGAGTTACTGAAAGGGGTTAACTAATTAGATGCAAACTTTTGGTTAAACATGATTCTGTAAGGAAGAACCAACAAAGCTTTTGTAAAGGGAAGTCATGCTTAAAAACTGCTTGGCCCAACTGACAACTTCATGTAAGAAATAGCTGTGAAATGCTGTTGCAAACTGGTACTGGTATCAGTATCACTCTCAGGAACTGAGTGCTCTTAAAGTAACTCAGAACGGCCACTGTTACGTTCTTACACTACACTGATAGGTACTCACTATTTAAAAGAAAAAACAAATTTATTGGAAGATGAATTGTGACAGAGATTTTGCTGTACTGGGGCTCACCACCTCTAAGTTGTGCTGCTTTTCTGTTCTTAGTTCTGTGGGCGTGTGGGCAGGCACAACTCAGCAGCTCAAAGTCCCTCTGTGTCTCTGTTGATAGAGTTGTGTCTGAAGATGCCAGTTACAGCCTGACCTTTCTTTCAAAAATGTAGTCCACCCTTATTAATTAATCACTCTTGATGGATCAGGAGCTTACCCACTGTGGTAACAGTAATCGTCTCCTAGCAAATATGAGTATGTTTAACTAGATAATCCACTCCTTTAAAATAAATATTGAAATAAAACATCAGAAGACTGAGTTTTCACTTTTTTCCAGTGTATTTCACACTGTCAACAATGAGGGCAATACATTTTTTATCTGTAAATAACAGCAAGAACTATTTCTTTCCTAGGTGTGCCTTGCAATAGCTCATTATTCTCAGCCAACAGATCTTCAGCTTCTCTTTGCATTTGAGTACGTTGGGGAAATATATCATAATCCAGGTAAGGGTTCTGATTTATTTTTTCTTGTTTTATATATGTGATGTCAGTAAGACTCCTGTCTAGAAGCAGTGGCAAAAAGCATTTGATACTTTCTCCAGGGGTTGGCTTGTCCTGCACCCAACCTCTTACTTTTGGCTGTAAGTTATTTGATGGGATAAGACATTATCGACCACAATCCTAAGAAATGTCTCTCCTGTTCGAAACAAAAGCAAATTCCCCGTGTCAGCATGAGTACTCACATTTCTCAAGTCACGCCTGGGTCCTCCTGTGGAATGTCTGTGTTGGTACTCTGGGTACCTAGCTGATCTCCCATCAGGCAGGCTTGTTCACCTGCCCTTCTTTTGGGAATAAGTTTCTCTTCTGGTGGTATTGCAGGAGGATTTGTGCAACTGGGGACTCCATACCTTCTTTCGTAGAGGCTTACTAGGCAGTTCTAACCACCCAAAACCTCCACCACCCCTGCTGAGTTGGAGCACACCCTCTCTGCTCAAGGCCAATCTCCAACTGAACTTGTCAGTTAGGTAAGCCTGAAAAAGATGCCTTTGGAACTTGATTTCTAGTGTAATGCTGTGCGATCACTGCTCAGTGTTCCCCGGCCAATATACAGCTGAAACCCAGCACTCGGAGCAGAACAAGCCTCGAGACAGAGCAAGTCCATTAATATGGCTCTGTGGTACTGAAATAGTGACTCAGCAGCTGGCATTCACTGCTGATCTGCCTGTTACACAGTTTGAATGTCATGGAATTAAGAGCTCAGGTCTTCAGATTTGCACAGAACTGCACGTTTGTTCATGCAAGTGCCTGCATGACTGCCCTATGCAAACAACAGTAATTACCTTACCTGATAAAATCTGGGCAGTTATTAAGGTTTGTGTAGTCTAGTGTTAGAAAGTAATTAGGGAAGAAGCCAATTTGCTGATAGAGTTACAAGGAAATGTTAAAATTAGTGAACTTAACCTGTCCCAAAGCCGCCCTTATTCTGTCCTTAAAATACCATTTGCTGCCTGGAAAAATACCTAGTGGAAGAATTGCGTAAGGTGGGTAAACACTGTTGTTCCTCTGGAGCAGCAGACCAGAACTGCAGTTGCTGGAGAAAATAGTTTGAAGTGTTTCTGGTTCAGGTTGGGGTTTTTTTTGTTGTTGTGACCTCTTGTGCTTGTAGCATAGACCTCTCTGGCTTTGCTCTTACAATTCCATTGCTGTCTCTTATGACTTTCTGCCCCTGCTAGTCCCACTAAAGTAGAAGTTGAAATAGTGTGTTTCATGAGAAGCACAAAGAGCCTGTCTTATTCTGGTGTATACAGGCTGTATTTCATACTTAAATATCCTGCTATTCAACAGTAACATTCTAACATTTTTTGGTAATTACCACATTTCTCCATGTACTCTCTTTGGACAACTACTTCATTCTGATCTGACTCCAATTCTTCTCTTAAAAACATAAGCAGTTTGAGTGCTGATGCATGAATTAAGTTGATAGAAAGCAGAAACCACCTGATCACTCAGGTGATACGGAAGCCATCCTGCTGTGTCCTGCTTTGTTTGGGGCACCTAGGTCTTTACAGACCCCTGCTAAAGCTAGGAGGTTTCTTGGGGAAGGTGATAGGGTTGTGGCTCAGTTTATTTCACTTTTGTCTAAAAATTTACTTGCAAGGGTCAGGAAACAAATGTGGTCTCCTTTGAGACAGCTGAGTGCCTCTTGTGCACCTAAAGAACGACCAGCAAATGGGATCCTTCTGTATTAGGAACAGATTATAGAAGCTCCTTGTGCTCTAGACACAAAATGGTAGGACCACCTTTCTGTGTGGATATAAATCTCTCTCTATAAATGACTTTATTTGCTGTTAATTCAGCAGTCCTGTAAAGCAGTTGAAGTTATATAATTTTTATTTCGCTTTCTTCATAAAGTACCTAACTGCAGGGTAGCCTAGAAAGGGTTTGCAAAGCATTGCTAACATTGGCTTATTGAAGAGAAAAAAATCTGACACTGAAGGGCTGCCATTAAATCATAGATGTAATGCAAGACCAGGAAGAAGTAGTCCTGATGCAAGTGGCTTGTTCTTGTAATTAGGAAGACAAAGTGTTTGATTTATTTTCTCATTTTGTAAATGTGCATTGATTAATTTTATTTTCCTAGCAAAGAAGGTGAATGGAATAGACCCAGGAGGAGGTAGTGGTGGCATCAGCAGCAGTGCCAGTGGTCAGCAGACACCTCTGTTTGAAACTTACTCTGATTGGGACAGAGAAATCAAAAGGACAGGTGCCTCAGAGTGGAGAGTTTGTTCAGTCAATGAAGGCTATATGATTTCTACTTGGTAAGTTGTTTTGGTGTTTTTTTAAATGAGTAGAAGGCAACAAGACAATTGCATTCACTGTCTTTCCCTGTCACCTTTCGTGAAACCTTCATCCTACCTCTTGCTGTGCCAGTGTCTGGAGAGGCCCTCATCTGAAAAATCCTGCAGGTGCTGTCAGTAAAGGAAATGTCACAGTTCTGCACCTATTACTTTTAAGCTTTGGTATTTCCCATTGAAGTGTGCACTTTTGTAAAGAAATATGTCAGACTGTACCAGAGTTATATAAGATCATGGAGTCACAGACCCGTGGGGTTAGAACCCCCTGCCAGAGCAGGATATCCTAGAGCAAATCCCACAGGAACAGGCCCACGTGGGTTTTGGATGTCTCCATAGGAGGAGACGCCACAACCAAGCAGGTTTGGGGGTTTTAGGGGCTGGTGCATTGTAGTTGGTCAGACAGCATTGCAACAGCAGAAAAGCTGGTAGAAGACACAGGGAAAAGTAACTTCTTGTATCATATTTTTTTCCCCAAGTCTTCCAGAATATTTTGTGGTTCCGTCTTCCTTAGCAGATCAAGACCTTAAGCTGTACTCCTACTCCTTTATTGGGAGGCGAATGCCCGTAAGTTTTGTCTTTATTCTCCTACTGATATTGAGCATTAGATACATTTGCCAGTTTTGTGTGTAGCATTACGAATACAAATTCTGTGGAACAATAGTAACCTGCGTTGGTTTGTTATTTCTCCTGTGGGTTGGGATTTTTCCCATATTAGTTATGGTCCTGGAATCACCCAAATGGAAGTGCCCTTGTAAGAATGGCCAACATTAAAGACGTATTGCAGCAAAGAAGGATCGATCAAAGGTAAATCATTAGTTCTGTTATTCTTCAGTTGGACATGCAGGATTACATAGGCAGTGGTGTTACAACAGACAACAGTGGTTGATAATGAAGAAGATGCTCACTCATTGTTTGTAGCACAGAATCTTTTGAAAAACTTTGCTGATACAGTTCTGGTACAATTTATATTCAAGGTCCACTTCAGTTTTGAGTATGAAATAATTTTTCAGAGCTGTTTAACCATAGGCCAGCCTCAGATTTTCATTTACTATATGTGTTGTTTTAATGATCTAGCACTCTCTTTTTCTGTTTTTGTTTTTTTCTAACTAGCAGATAACAAAAACATTTTGGTCAGTAACTTTGTGGTAGGAGCAATATATCTCCAGAATTTAAATGAGAACATTTTCTTTTTAAATAAAGTGCATGTTTTATTTGGTTTTAGTTGTCTGCAGTTAAAAATTTCAGCATGTTTTTTAGAGGCTGCTTCTCTCCTCACCAGTAATCAAATGACTGATTGTTTTCCTTACTTAGGATTTGCAATGCCATAACTCGAAGCCATCCCTTGAGAAGTGACATTTACAAATCTGACCTGGACAAGTGTCTCCCAAACATCCAGGAAATCCAGGCTGCACATACCAAACTCAAACAGCTCTGTGTTAATGGTATGCTGGGCTCTTCTTCTTTTGCATAGTTGCTACCTTGAAATAACAAAGATTGTAACAGCTCCAGCCAATAGGAACAGTTATTTGAAGTTGTTCTTCAGTGTAATTCCTTTCCTTGTTGCAGAGCCTTTTGAAGAAACTGAAGAGAAGTGGCTGTCCTCTCTGGAAAACACCCACTGGTTAGACTATATTAGGTTTGTACCATTCACAAAAGGTGGTTAATGAGATGTGAAGAACTTTCACCAGTAAAAATAAGCAGTAAATCACTTAAAGGATTCGCTGTTTTAGTGTATCAGTAAATTTAAATAGGACAAATGTTTGTTTCTTCTAACTTGTTATATGAATGATTGTATCACTTTCTGTTTGTGTCTAGATCATTCCTTAAACATTCTGCTGAGCTTGTGTATATGATGGAGTGCAAGCACCTTTCTGTAGTTCTGCAAGGTAACACAACCCTTTGTCAGGCTGTGGTCCTTGGCATTAGTTGGGCCAGGTAGAGAAACACATTTGGATGAAATCAACTGTAATATTTATAGGTATAAACCACATCCTTTCTAAATGTTTTAGGCACTTGAACTAGAAAGGAAAATAATTTTGGTATGTATCTGTACCATAGTGTAGTCCGTAGCATCAGAAGAGTGTTTCACGTTGAGTCTTTGTGCTGTTTATTCTGATGATGTGATAGAATTAAAACTTAGGGGTGAGCTTTTGTATCATGTTAGTTAGACTAATGCTCCGGCCTAACCAATATGAGTTTTAGTCAGAGGAAAAGTCAGCCACTAGACCCAGTTGCCACGTGTTTCTCTGTGAGCTCTGTGTCTGTGCAGATACACCTTATATAAATTGTACCTTCTGTGTGTTACCTACAGAGGAGGAAGGACGGGACCTGAGCTGTCTTGCTGCTTCTCTTGTTCAAGTCATGCTGGATCCCTATTTCCGAACAATTGTTGGATTTCAAAGCTTAATACAGAAGGAATGGGTCATGGCAGGATACCAGTTTTTAGATAGGTGTAACCACTTAAAGAGATCTGACAAAGAGGTAAAAGCAAATTGTAGTTGTGTGTTGTAACAGTGTCTGGTTAATGTCATCAACCTGAACATTTACTCACAAATCTAGAAGTAAAAACGTATTTTAATACTTTCAAATCTCATGAAACTAATGTCAGAGAAAATTAGTCTTTGGCCAGGACTGAGTTGCATTTTCTTTGTCATCTAGCCAGGTGCAAGTCAGTGAAATACCAGGTGCAGTCACATGTTGCTGCGTTGCAGATTTATTGAGGGAAGCACAGTGCTTGATTTTCAGGATTTCCAGCTCACGTTATGTGACCTTTTTGTTGCAAAGGAGAGACTTGTGACTGACACTGGAAAACTAGAGAACCATAAGTCAGCAGCCTTTTTCAGGGACAGTGTCCAGGAGTCATAGAAAATTACTATTCCCGGTGTGTAGCCAACAGATAAACTAAGAACACCAAATGCTACGCAGAGGAAATGCATGAAGGGATAAAGAAACTGAAATGCTAGTGGGGAAATCATGATAGAACAGGTCTTGATCCTAGGAAACGGTAGGTAGAAGGGTGAAACTAAGAAAAGTATTTCTAAAGCTTTTGTGAAAATGGTTATTTATACTTGGCCATTCACAGACCACTGTGAAAAGAACTGTAAAGCTTGGTTAGAATTGAATAGAGCTGGATCATAAGGGCTTCAGTCATTTCAAACTGGGAAGAAGTGTGAACATTATGAAAATAAGGCCAGGGAGGAAGGAACTAAGAGGGAAGTACAAGATGTCGGGAAGCTTTTTTGCAGCTATAAAAGTATAAAGAGAGGCAGGAAGGAACTAATGTTTAATCTAATAAATCTTTGTTTCCTTTTCCAGTCTCCTTTGTTCTTGATGTTCCTCGACTGTGTTTGGCAGCTGCTAGAACAGTACCCAGCAGCCTTCGAGTTCTCCGAAATGTACTTGACCATTTTGTATGACAGCGCGCGAATCTCGCTGTTTGGCACTTTCCTCTTCAATTGTCCTCACCAGCGAGTCAAGGAGAGCACTGTGAGTATCAAGTGTTCCACCTACTTTTCAACTCTGGGGAGTTAAGAGTGTATAAATGAGCAATTTCGTACCCCTGACAAGTAATTTTTGCTGTGTAAGCATTAGCCCTGCCTCTGTGCTGCTCAAGTGAACAACCAGTCATCTCCAACAGCAGACAGTGCCACAGAGCTTTGTTTACAGCCACCTCTAAATTGCATACCTGCTCTTCATTGCCCAATGGTTAAGCGCTGGTTTATAATTAAGATTTGGGAATAAGCCTGATTTCTTTCTGCTTTTAACACCCCTGAATGTGAACTTCTTGCAGGAATTTGCCATCAGCAAAAATATTCAGCTAGGTGATGAGAAAGGCCTCAAATTTCCTTCTGTTTGGGACTGGTCTCTTCAGTTTACAAGCCGGGATCGCTTGCTCTTCCACAACCCTCTATACATTGGGAAGAGTGTGCCGTGTGTACAAAATGGAGCTGTGAAAACCTTCAAACGCTCAAAGGTACCTACAGTGGTGTCTGTCTGTCTGAATGGGCTGGGTCCGTGCTTAAAACAGAACAGGTTAATGCCTAAACGGTTACAGTTACACACAGTTTGACATGACACCCTCGCTTCAGAATCGGGGGTGTTCATTAGGTTAATGGTTGGACTTGATGGTCTTGAAGGTCTCTTCCAGTCTTAGTGATTCAATGATCCCCCTTCCCAGCCCAGAAAGGATTTTCTGTGGATGTAAACTCTTGAGCCTTCTGTTCCAGGAGGTTTTGTGATGCGGCTGAGCTCGCTGCCAGCATTTGCATTAATTCACCTATGGAGCAGGCATGACATGCCACGTTTCCCCCAAGGTGGTCATTTTTTTCCACTGAATGTTAGTTAATGTGATCGTTGTTTTAGAAAGTCTATAAAACATATTTCTTTTTAAAGGCCACAGGTGGCCACACTGTTTGCCCCTTGAGCCCTGCAGCAGTGACTTACAAGCTCAGGGCTGTTGAAAGGTCAATTCGCTGGATTATGTGTCCCAGCAGTTGTGGGAAATCTGTTGTTCAGAGAAGTTTAAGTCTGGAAAATCACCAGTGTTTATTTTCTGCAGAAAAACTACAGCTCCACACTGCGAGGTGTCCCCCCGGCACTGAAAAACGGAATCATCAGCGAACAAGAGTTCCTTCCAAGAAGAAACTCTCTGATACTAAAGCTGAAGCCAGACTTTTTACAGCAAACAGAGAGCCAGGGTAACAGCATGGAGCAGTATTTCAGGGACTGGTTTGCAAAGCCTGTGGATTTGCATGGTGTGATTCTACCCCGTGTCTCCGGAACACAAATAAAACTGTGGAAACTCTGCTACTTCCGCTGGGTTCCTGAGGCCCAGATTAATCATGGGGGCTTCATCACTACTTTCCACAGAGTTTCCTTGCTGGCAGATGAAGTGGACATGTTAAACCGAAATCTTCGGCAATACAAAAGCAACTCTTCTCTGCAAAGCACCTGCTCAGAACTAGATCAAAGCAGGATGTACTTCAGAGCAAACAGTCTGAATGACAACTCCGGGCCCCCAGACTTTCTTTCCTCCTCATTCCCATTTTCTCCTGTAGGGAACCTGTGCAGGCGGAGCATTCTTGGAACACCTTTAAGCAAATTTTTAAGCGGTGCCAAAATCTGGTTGTCCACTGAGACGCTCGCAAACGAAGACTAAAATGATGTGGTTGCTGAAGGTTTAGGAAGGACATGGTAGCATATAGTTTTGTCTTTGCTAAGGTAACAACACTGCTACAGGCAGCATTGGAAGCTGTAACAATGTTTATGTACAAACCTTAGGTAAGTTTTGCACAAATACTGAAAAGCAAAGCAAGTCATGCTTCACATCACACCTTTTTGTCGTCAGTAGTTTTCAGCACTAGGGCTTCTAGTCCTGAGTTCCTTCTGTCTGTGCTTCCTTGCAGTGGAGCATTTCATTACCTAATGGAAAGGCTTGGTGTGGTGGTTCATGAGGGTGTGAGAGCTGCTGGAATGATCTTTATTTTCCCAGTTAGTGACTTTTGTGTCAGAACAGCTTGGGAAATCAAAGCAGGCAGGTGTGTGTGGCACAGACCAACAGCTGAAACCTGGGAATAAACTCTTCCATCAGATTCTCTTCAGGAAGGGCACTTAGATACGTTCATACACACTCATGTTCTGTGACTTACCCCCACATACATGATACTGCTGGGGGGGCTGGTCACTTTTCTTTCTCCCCCCAAAACATGTTCATTCACAATGAGTCAGATTTGTGCTCTTGGTCATGAACTTGACTTCAGGCTATAGGAATCACTTTCAGGACGATATGCTGGTAACCTTAAAACATTTACTCTATGTATGGTTGTGTAGTAGCTTTAGAAGTGCCTTTAATTGGGAGGAAACAAGAGCTAGATTACCGTAAGGTAGCTGACACCCCCACACACAGTATTTTACAAGAGATTAAGTTCTTGTTCCATCCCTACCCTCTCCCTTTTCTTTTCTGGAAATAAGAGGTGGCCAGCTCAAGAGAAGCGGGTTTTTCCTCTTTATGGTTAAGCTTGTCCGTAAGTCTTATGAGAGGTTTGATTTTATTTTATTTCTGTTTTGTATGAGCACTTTGGAGATTCACCAGTAGATTCCTGGAGATTCACCAGTAGATTCTTGCACAGGTCCTGGTCCCTGGTGACCCTCTCCTCACACTCTGGCAGGATGAAGTAGCTTCCAGCAGAATGCATACTTAAGCCCTACAGGGTCCTGGAAAGGAGGATGTGCTCCAAGCAGCCAAGTCCACAAGGGTGCTGGTGCTGCATTTAAGCAGCTGCTGGAAGAGTTCTGCTTGAAGTAATTAAATCCAACAGCTTCCTTCTCCTTAATGCAGCTGCCTGCTCTCAGCTCTAAAACCTTTTCAGTTATACAGGGTAGGTTTCACATGTTTAAAATTCATCTCAAAAAACATGTACCTGGAATGGCCACACAGGTGCAAGCACTGTGCTAGAGAAGTCCAGGGCTAAAATTACCCATCCTGTTGGGGAATGCTGCTGTCTCATACTGTGTTGGTTTGGTGGGGGGTAAGCAGGCGGTTTCAATGGAACAATGTGGGGCAGAGGAATGAGCTTCCTTTTTTAACTAACCAACCCCCACCCCCAACCTGTTTTTATGCGGAGAGCTGAATGTGTGTGAGCGTGTGCATGTACGTGTCTGCCTGCACGGAAGGACACAATTAATGGCAGATTGTGTCTGGTCAACTGTTTGTGAGGAAAAAACATGTCTTCACCTCAATTGCCTGATGATGCTGTATGACAGCTCGAGCACGTTAAATGGTCCACAAACTAGTTGTGTTTTTTTACCTACTCGCTGGAGCAGCCATCAAACTTGCTCAACTCGTTAGACTCATACCTGTATAGTTGCTTTTGTGATTTATTTTTCATTAGGTTCCTACTTTCCCTGGCCTGATACTTGACATAAAAGACCTCAACCTGTGTGCTTGGTGTCTTTTGATGCCAATTGTTATTCTTTTTAGAATTACAGATAAATCTATGGTTTCTTTTTCCTTAAAAGTTTAACTTTTTAGGTTTAAAGGTACCAAACCTTTGTAAATAAATTATTCCAGCCAGGCACATAATGGAATCAACATGAAAGAAAGAAATGTTTAGGCTAGTACCCTTTAGGGGAAAGTGGGTACTGTATTTAAACAGGATCATCTTACAAGGGCAATTTCAGACATTGTTCCATTTCAGTTCTAAGATGTATCCAGATGCTGCAGATGATCTTTGTATTTTATATATATAGCATGGGAGGGTGGTTACACATAATATGCCTTTGTAATGAACAAAACCTGTCTGGATGTCTCTTTGCCAAACAGACCAAAGAAGAAATTTCACACAGCTGAAAATGGGGAGTTTGGCAGGCAGGGGGGAGGAGAGCTAGAGGCATGGAAGGAGAGGAGCTACCCACACTGCCTTAGAAATGCAGACAAGGTTCTGCTGCCTTTTGTGTGTGCGTGTGTGTGTAAGTTGTTTGTTCCTCTTAAGTTAAACATCTTCATTTTTGTAATTTACTTGTGAAAGACAGGTACTAAAGGTTCATCTGAAATACTCTCCACTTTGCACAGTTTCCTTATCAATTGTCAGTAGGGGTAGGGACTGTTCTGAACATCTTTAATATTACACTTTCAAAAGCAGTGAGGGGGGTGATTACCGAACTCCTCAGTACAGAACACTGTCATGGGGTGGGGGGGAGGAGTGTGTGTCTGTACATGTATGCATTTTCAAGTTCTGTGTCCTCATTTAAACCCAAGATTCTGTTAATGCTGTTTTGGTGTTGCAAGAGTAGAAAAGCTACTGAGAAGTTTATCCTTGTCTGTCTGTTTCTAGAAAACCTACACTATTTTGGCTGTTACCTATGACTTTTGTATTACACTGTAAACCGTGCGATGCGGGGGGGAATATGACGTAGTGGTTGATACGGTTGAATTGTCCCACCAGTGTCATTAATCACTGTGAGGCAGAGCATACTGTGGTCTTGGTGATCAGGGTTAGCACAGCTCTACTCGTTTACTGCCATGTATCAAAGGAATGTCTCTCATTCCAGACATGCATCAAGGAGTGAGTGTATGCCCAGGCCTGTGCAGGTGGTTGGTGTGCACCTGCCTGCAGTACCACTGGAAAGCCAACTGCCTTGTATTTTAAATTAAAATGTAGCTAGCAGAGCAAAGGTTTGGGTTGCTCTCAGATGGGAAGAGATGAAAACCAGGAAATGTCTAACGGATATCTAAGCAAAGGATAAAAATCTTCAGTTTGCCTCTACACGAGAGACAGAAATCTGTACCTCAAGTTGTTCTAGGCAGTAGTTTCTAACACTGTTGCTGTGATGGTTTAGACTTCACTATTTCAACGGGAACTATAACCTTTGTGCCTGATAATGATTTATTGAGTAAAGTAGCAGAGCCAGGAAGCTTTTAAAATCCTGATGCTGAGTTGTGAATGTGAAGTAAATTAGACTAAATAAATGTTCATGCCTTTCCACAGCAAACTCCAGGTGGTTTCTTCTGCTTCCTCTAACAAAAGAAAATTAGGGGGGGGAGCTGTCTGCTTTTCCCAAGAAAGCAGGGGCACTACTGTGGAAGAATGGTCAATAAAAAAGACCTTAATTTGTCACTGCATTCTTCTGGTGTCTGTTTAATGTCTGGGATAGGGAAACTTACTTGCTGTGAGGATGAAAACTCCAGAGAAAAGCTGATGGCTAAGTGTTAGTGAGACAAACCCACAGGATTTTGGTGTCGTAAGTGAATTCATCTTTTGTACCCACTTCAGTTGTCTGACACTTCTGAATGAGAAAATGCATAGATTTCTGTTGGGCAGAACTGACACCAACGACTGATGAGCTGCAAATGAGTGCGGTGATCTTGGCACTGAACAGCTCCTGCCTACAACCAGAAGTATTTCCCCTTTCTGCAGATAACACAGCTGTTCACAACAGCAGGGGCTTTTAAATAAATTATCTCCTCTCACCCAGAGGCACATGAAAATAGCACTTTAAGGTTTGGTGCCTCAGTCCATACTGTCCTTGAGCAGCTGTACTTTTTTTTACATTGAAGTGAAAAACTGCAGTATGTGACAGATGGTAGGTCAGTCAGAGAACGACCCTGCGTATGACAGGGAAAGGTGCTGAGCTTACACCTTGGAAGGAAACTTGCACAACATGAACTCGGGCTATACAGGCACCACGTAAATGGGTGATCAGAACTTGATGAATCAGGTTTTTTTATTTGCAGGATGTTCTCAGTACCAAAGTGATTACAGCTGTTTCTCTTTACTGTGCAGACCCTCTATATCACCTCATGAATTGGGTATAGAAAGGCTTTGTTCTTCCAAACACAAACCAACATACAGTAAATCATACTGAATCTCCTCACACTGCTTTAGAATGCCTTGTGCTAAAAAATAGCTACAACAGTATCCCAAGAGGCCAGGATATCAGAAAAGAATACATTCAATAAGCAGCAACCAGCAGTGTGTGCTGTGCCCCTTCCTTTAAAAATTACCCATTACCCACATGATCAAGATCTCTGCATCAGCTGAGGTGGTTGCTCTTGCCTCCAATGGCTCGCACATGACAAACCTCCACCGCAGCACCCAGCTTCTTCAGTTCACTCAGCCAGATCATCTGCTTGTGGGACAGGCGATCACTGGGGCCTTTCACTTCCACCAGCTACAAAGAAACATGGATGATTAGTAGTGTGTGTTAGACTTCGATCAACAAGTGAGATGGCTCACACAATTGTAGTTATCTGTGAGCAGGGTAACAGGGTAGACCTGCACTCTGCAGTGGACAGGTGCAGGAGCTCTGCCAACCTATCTGCAAAAACTATGCTTGGGAGTCCTGAGAACATGGTGAGCTGCTCTATCTTTCAAGGACTTACTGACCATTGCTTTGTGTGGGACTCAGGGAATAAAGAAGTCCCCCATGCTATTGGGGGTGGGAAAATAACATCCCTGGCAGCTGCTGCCTCACCGTAAGCCCTCCCCGGCCTGTAGCCAGGACGAGAGCCTGACATACAGATTGGAGACACAGACAATCTGTGAAGCTGGGGAAGTTTAGATCACATGTCGCCACCACTACACTCCCTGCCAAGAAGATGGCCAGAGATCTGTGGAACTGGGGAGGAAGGAGGGGCAGGGAGCGCCAGAGCCTGCAGGCAGGAGTGGTGATCTCACATCTCAACTACCTTCTCTCCCTTTCCCTTTTTCCTCTCCCCTCCTCTCTGAGTTGGACTTCCCGTAACTTTAGTGATTCCTGTGCTTTCTGAGTTCAGAATCTGATCATTTCAGTAAACTTTGACTTTCACTGTGGACCTATGGAGGGAGTCTTAACCTGACTCCAAGTGAGTTCATGAACCTGTCACTCCCTTTTTTCCTGATGACCAGGGTGTGACAGTGTGTCTGCAGGAACTGAAAGATCATCAGCTCCCACATGCCAAGTACTTTATAGCTGTTTGCTAAACTAGCCCAGCAGAACACCCGGTGGGTGTTAAGCTATTAGCCCACGGTTCACAGTTTAACTGTAAGAGTGTGACAGTTTATTTAGTAAATATACACCACCATACAGAGGCACTGATTGAATGAAGGCACCACAGAATAGAAGCTCAATCACCTCACAACCTCAGCTGTTCCAGTTGATACTTGTTCAGATGGTCTGGAGGACTACTTTCTGCTGTGATTTGTAAAGGTATAACAAGTTTTTCCAGTAGCTGAGAGCTGTCCCATAGTCTTCTAGTACCTATTCCACTGCTGTGCAAGACATGATACTTTACCCAGTTTTTGGAGCAGAGACAGCCATAGCTAGTTTAAGCTCATGTTTTGTGAAGGAGTGACATTAGCACCCCTTGCTAACAGCCGGAATGTGTACCAGCTGTCCTACAACACTGCTTAGGCACTCTCTTGCTGGTTCTCATTGGGCCCGTTAAAGCTACAGCAAAATGTGCAGCAACAGCAGCTAAACAATCACCTGCTAACTGCCACAGCTGCTGCACAGGGGAGCAGCAGGTTCACCTCTACCACAACAGGAAAATGCAGTTTGTATGGGCTGACAACTGGAGGGGTTTACGTCTAAGGGACAGACCAGCTGAGCACTATTTCCACACTGTCCCACCATACCTTAAAGTGGTTGGTGCGAGTGCTCCACACAACCAGGTCAGGCAGGCCCCCTCTGCAGTGGCGGAGATCTTTGGAGAGGTGCCTAAAAACACCACTCAGGAACACTCCTCCGAGGCACGACACAAGGCTCTGTAAGAGAAGTTTTGCTAGTCGGTTCTTTTCTTAACTATTCGATACAGCCATTTCCTAACTCCCACAAGAATATGCTATGGCCCATCTCAACTTGTTTTGTTCAATAAAGCACAAGAAGACACTTAAATAATTGTTACCTACAGCAAGTTCTCTACTGTGTTCCCAGAAATGACCACATCAGAAAAGAGTACCAGTACCTGGGATGAAGGAGAACTTGTGCTGAAGGCCCCACTCTATTCCCCCCTTCCACCATCAGCCTTGACTCAGTACAAACTGTGAGCACACTATGGCCACAAGTGCCCACGTGGGACACCAGTTACTTACCTGAACTTGCTGGAGGGAAGCAAAACGCTCCCAGCTAACAAGTGCTGCTGCTTTTCCCTCCTGAGTGGTCCAGACATCAGCAATTAGCTTTGCCAGTGTCTCTGAGGAAGCTGTATGAAGCTGCTGGAGCCTGGCCTCAATAACATCCCTCCTGTTCTCATAGAAGCTGTCAGTGTATAAATCCAGGGGACATGTCTATATAAAAAAAGTAAATAGCTCTGAGGTGCTGGCAACACAGCTGCACTGCCAAGAATACCTCAACTACAAATTCATCCAATCCTATTTATGCTCACCACGTAGGGCTCAAATGGGAAAAGATGTGTATGTGTTTTTAACACCCAATGCCAGTACAACTAACACTGACCTCATCTTAACCTGTGGTGGGTTGGTTTTGACTTCCAGAATGCCTTTAACAGACAAAATTGCCTCTCGGCTCTCCTAATGCTCCAGTCAGAATCTGGAGTAAGTATGAAGACAGCTCAGCTACACTGAGCAGTCTGGGGTGAGAAGAACAAAGCAGTGATGAATGCAGGGATTCACTCAAGCCCCCTAAAAGCAGAGAGCCTTTTGCTTAGTGCTGAGCACGTTAAAGTCGCTGCAGCAATTACTAACCGTTGACAGGGGCAGACAGAGAAAGGCTGTTAAGGAGTATCTCAGTGGCAGTCTAGCTTTTCAAAAATGAATGCACAGCACTTAGAAGGCGGCAGATTCCAGCCTTACGCAAACAGCTCCCACAGCTAAGCCCACAAAAATACAGCCTAGGAATGACTGAAATAATCATGCGTGAGCTTCCAGCTCACCATGGGGAAATCAGAAAGGCAAAAACCCAGCTAGAATTCAGTCTGGCCACTGTACTGAAGAAATATTTCTATAAATACATCAATGGCAAAAAAAGAGTCTGGTTGAATCTCCACCCCTTCCTGCATATGGAGGGGAACATCATCGCCGAAGATGAGGACAAGATTGAGGTACTTAATGCCACCTTTGCCTCAGTCTTTAATGACCAGTCCAGTTTTCCTCAGGGTATTCAGCCTCCTCGCCTGGAAGACAGGGATGGAGAACACGAGACACTTTCCACAATCCAACAGGAAGCAGTTACTGACCTGCTAAGTCACCTGGATCTTCGTAAGTCTGCATGGAGGGGTGGGGATCCATCCAAGAGTGCAGAGGGAGGTGGTGGAGAAGCTTGCCCAGTCTTTCTCCATTATTATCCTCCTGGCAAACTAGACAGGTCCCAAATGACTGGGGGCTGCTAATGTGACATTCATCCCCAAGAAGGGATGGAAGGATAAGCTGGGCAACTGCAGGCCTGTCAGCATGACCTCCATGCTGGGGAAGATTATGGAGCAGTTCAGCAGTGCAGCACAGCCAGGGGACCAGGGCCAGCCCAGCCAACAGGGATTTATGAAGGGCAGGACCTGCTTGACCAACGTGATCTCTCTCTATGACCAGTTTACCTGCCTAGTGGAGGAGGCTGTGGATGTTGATTACCCAGACTTGGGTTTAGTATTGGGGCCTGTCTTGTTCAACATCTTTATCAGTGATCTGGGTTAGGGGATTTGATGCACCCTCAGCAGCTTTGGACATGACTCCAAACTGGGTGGCAGTGTCAATCTGCTTGAGGGTAGGAAAGCCCTACAGAAGGACCTGGACAGGCTGGATCAATAGGATGATGTCAGCTGTATGAGGTTTAACAAGGCCAAGTGCCAGGTCCTGAAATTTGGTCACAACAACCCCCTGCTACTCTACAGGCCTGGGGAGGAGTGACTGGAGAATGGCTTGGTGGAAAAGAATCTGGGCATGCTGATTGACAGCAGCTGAACATGAGCCAGCCGTGCGCCCAGGTGGCCAGCAGGAGCAGGTTGTCACCCTGTGCCTTTCAAGAAGCACAGAATGGTTTGGGTTGGAAGCCATGGCCTCACTGGGCCAGGCTGCTCAAGTCCCCATCCAACCCAGCCTTGAATACTTCAAAGGAGGGAGCAGCCACAAACTCCTGAGCAACCTGTTCTAGTACCTCAGCACTCTCACTGAAGAGAATTTCCTCCTAATAGCAAAGCTCTTTTAGCTTATAGCCATTTTCCATCATCCTATCACTACAAACTCTTGTAAAAAACCCTTCCCCAGCTTTCTTATAGGCTCCCTTCAGGTACTGGAAGGCTGCTATGTCCCAGGTCTCTCTGGAATCTCCTCTTCTCTAGGCTGAACAGACTCCATTGCCTCAACCTGTCCCCACAGCAGAGGTGCTTCACCACTCTGATCATTTTCATGGCCTCCTCTGGACACACTCCCAACAGTTCAATGCCCTTCTTGTGTTGGGGGCTCCAGAATTGTGCACATAACTGCAGGTGGGCCTCACAAGAGCAGAGGGCAAGGATCCCCTCCCTCAACCTGATTGCCACACTTCTTTTGATGCAGCCCAGGCTACAGTTGGCCTTCTGGGCTGCAAGCACACATGACCAGCTCATGTTGAGTTCTTCATTAACCAGCACCCCCAAGTCCTTCTTCTCAAGACTGCTCCCAAAGAATTCTCTGCCCAGCCTGTATTTGTGTTTGAGATTGCCCTAACTCAGGTGCAGGACCTTGCACTTGTCCTTGCTGAACTTCATGTGGTTGGCACAGGCACACCTCTCAGGCCTGTCCAGGTCCCCCTGCACACCCTCCCTTCCCTCCCACGTGTCAGCCAGATCATCACACATCTTGGTGTCATCCACAAACTTTGCTCAAGACGCATTCAGTGCCACCGTCCACACTGCTGACAAAGACATTAAACAACACTGGTCCCTGCACCAACCCCTGAGGGATGCCACTCATTACATTACACTTCATTGGGACACTGAGCCATTGACCACAACTCTTTAGGTGCAACCATCCTGCCAGTTCCTGATCCAGTGACTGGTCTGCCAAATCCCCTTTTTTCTAATACCTGGCACTAGTGAGGCCTCATCATCAGTACTGTGTTCAGTTTGGGGCACCTCAGTACAAGAAGGATATTGAGTTGTCCAAAAGAATCTGTCCAAAGAAGCGCAACAAAGATTGCAAAGAGCATGGAGGGCAGGTTTTACAAGCAGCAGCTGAGGAAACTAGGTTTGGTTAGTCTGGAGAAAGGGAGGCTGAGGGAACCCCTTATTGGTCTTTACAGCTACCTGAAAGGAGGCTGTATAGAGGTGGGTGTCAATCGCTTGTCCCAAGTCACCAGTGATAGGACAAGACGAAATGGCCTGAAGTTGTACCAGGGAAGTTTAGATTGGATATCAGGAAATATTTCTTCACTGACAGAGTGNCCAGCCAACAGGGATTTATGAAGGGCAGGACCTGCTTGACCAACGTGATCTCTCTCTATGACCAGTTTACCTGCCTAGTGGAGGAGGCTGTGGATGTTGATTACCCAGACTTGGGTTTAGTATTGGGGCCTGTCTTGTTCAACATCTTTATCAGTGATCTGGGTTAGGGGATTTGATGCACCCTCAGCAGCTTTGGACATGACTCCAAACTGGGTGGCAGTGTCAATCTGCTTGAGGGTAGGAAAGCCCTACAGAAGGACCTGGACAGGCTGGATCAATAGGATGATGTCAGCTGTATGAGGTTTAACAAGGCCAAGTGCCAGGTCCTGAAATTTGGTCACAACAACCCCCTGCTACTCTACAGGCCTGCGGAGGAGTGACTGGAGAATGGCTTGGTGGAAAAGAATCTGGGCATGCTGATTGACAGCAGCTGAACATGAGCCAGCCGTGCGCCCAGGTGGCCAGCAGGAGCAGGTTGTCACCCTGTGCCTTTCAAGAAGCACAGAATGGTTTGGGTTGGAAGCCATGGCCTCACTGGGCCAGGCTGCTCAAGTCCCCATCCAACCCAGCCTTGAATACTTCAAAGGAGGGAGCAGCCACAAACTCCTGAGCAACCTGTTCTAGTACCTCAGCACTCTCACTGAAGAGAATTTCCTCCTAATAGCAAAGCTCTTTTAGCTTATAGCCATTTTCCATCATCCTATCACTACAAACTCTTGTAAAAAACCCTTCCCCAGCTTTCTTATAGGCTCCCTTCAGGTACTGGAAGGCTGCTATGTCCCAGGTCTCTCTGGAATCTCCTCTTCTCTAGGCTGAACAGACTCCATTGCCTCAACCTGTCCCCACAGCAGAGGTGCTTCACCACTCTGATCATTTTCATGGCCTCCTCTGGACACACTCCCAACAGTTCAATGCCCTTCTTGTGTTGGGGGCTCCAGAATTGTGCACATAACTGCAGGTGGGCCTCACAAGAGCAGAGGGCAAGGATCCCCTCCCTCAACCTGATTGCCACACTTCTTTTGATGCAGCCCAGGCTACAGTTGGCCTTCTGGGCTGCAAGCACACATGACCAGCTCATGTTGAGTTCTTCATTAACCAGCACCCCCAAGTCCTTCTTCTCAAGACTGCTCCCAAAGAATTCTCTGCCCAGCCTGTATTTGTGTTTGAGATTGCCCTAACTCAGGTGCAGGACCTTGCACTTGTCCTTGCTGAACTTCATGTGGTTGGCACAGGCACACCTCTCAGGCCTGTCCAGGTCCCCCTGCACACCCTCCCTTCCCTCCCACGTGTCAGCCAGATCATCACACATCTTGGTGTCATCCACAAACTTTGCTCAAGACGCATTCAGTGCCACCGTCCACACTGCTGACAAAGACATTAAACAACACTGGTCCCTGCACCAACCCCTGAGGGATGCCACTCATTACATTACACTTCATTGGGACACTGAGCCATTGACCACAACTCTTTAGGTGCAACCATCCTGCCAGTTCCTGATCCAGTGACTGGTCTGCCAAATCCACTTTTTTCTAATACCTGGCACTAGTGAGGCCTCATCATCAGTACTGTGTTCAGTTTGGGGCACCTCAGTACAAGAAGGATATTGAGTTGTCCAAAAGAATCTGTCCAAAGAAGCGCAACAAAGATTGCAAAGAGCATGGAGGGCAGGTTTTACAAGCAGCAGCTGAGGAAACTAGGTTTGGTTAGTCTGGAGAAAGGGAGGCTGAGGGAACCCCTTATTGGTCTTTACAGCTACCTGAAAGGAGGCTGTATAGAGGTGGGTGTCAATCGCTTGTCCCAAGTCACCAGTGATAGGACNTTGTCCAAAAGAATCTGTCCAAAGAAGCGCAACAAAGATTGCAAAGAGCATGGAGGGCAGGTTTTACAAGCAGCAGCTGAGGAAACTAGGTTTGGTTAGTCTGGAGAAAGGGAGGCTGAGGGAACCCCTTATTGGTCTTTACAGCTACCTGAAAGGAGGCTGTATAGAGGTGGGTGTCAATCGCTTGTCCCAAGTCACCAGTGATAGGACAAGACGAAATGGCCTGAAGTTGTACCAGGGAAGTTTAGATTGGATATCAGGAAATATTTCTTCACTGACAGAGTGGCCAGGGGTTGGAACAGGCTGCTCAGGGAGGGGGTGGAGTCACTGTCCATAGAGGGGTTCAAAAAATGCATAGATGTGTCCCTAGGGAGCAGGATTTAGTTGGCAGGGTGAGGTTGGGTTGACAGTTGGACTAGATGATCTTGTTGGACTCTTTCAACCTTTATGATTCTGTTATTCTAAGTTTCTACAATCTTTGTTAAAACCTGAGGCTCGTGACAGCTTTACTCTGTATTCTAAGAACTAGAAAGCAATTAATTTATTCACAGTTTTGTGTTTAGTTCTATTGGCCTACTAAACTTTGCACTGTCAATTGACAATTGTCTATATTTTTACAGCCTTTGCTTAAGGGACTGTGTAAGGACAACCTTGAGGATTTGCATCTCTTTGTCTGCTGATTAAAAAGAGGCATTTGTAGCATTCTTAAATTACTGAGACAGCCATCTCCAAACCCACAAGGTGCTTTTCTACTTGGCATTTAGCTAGGAGCAACATATTTACCTGGAATCATTAACATTAGTGTGTGGCAGGAGGTTGCTGTTGGGTTCAGATATTGGACACATGCAATTATCCAGAATCCTACCCTACCTGACAGCACAGTCAGACCTACACAGCAATTTTACCAAGGAGCCCTTTAGCAACAAGCCCAAATCAAACACTAAGATATCTCCAAAAGTCCTTAGAATAAAATGTTAATCTAATTCCAAACAAGATTTTAACATGGTTACAGTTTCCAGCAATGGGTAAGAAACAAACTAAGGAAACTTTCAAAACTACCTGATAGGAATTCCTGAAAACATCAGGTATGTCATCCTTGAAAATGATATCCCACATCAGAATTCCATACAGTGTAATAAATGTTGAGCCTTCTCCATGAATACCTGAAGGGCAAAAATTTAATAAAAATGGAATCATAAACTGCTATAGCAACCTCATATGAAGAAGAGGCACTAAGTCATCATGACTCCAAACATGCTATGTTCCAGTTTACGCACCCCTGAAGTTAGCAACATCACAGTTACCAACATCACAGCATCAAGTAGTAAATGCCAGTTATTACTGCCACAATTTGCTTCTACCTTCTATTTCCAGACTAGTGGCCTTCATTTACAGTGTTCTGGATCACATTAATAGACACAAATATATGTAGATGTGTGTATGCATAAGGGAAATACACACAGAGCATTTTGGTAAGAACTAGATGTCAGAGCCATTTGGAAAGGAAACAGAATCAGACTGAAATCTGATGATATGAAAGCAGCTAAACCTGCTCTATTAAATAAAGCACTTGGTAAGTTGGTTCTTACTCCCACTGGTATTTCATTCTACAAAGGAAAAAACTGTTACCCTGATCAAAACCATTCTGCCTGTAATGAGTCAATGCCAACTCCTCAACTGAGCACATGACTGTGGATACGCTGACGTCTTCACATCCTTCTTCATCACCAACATTCTCCATTAGAAATACAGATTTTCCCATTCCCAGCTGAGGACACATTTTTCCTTTGATAGTAACCTGAACATGTCAAGAGAAAGTGTTACTTCCCAGCATCACATTTTAAAATTTTTAGCCTCCATATTTGAATATCTCCTAAAACACACATTCCTCCTTTCCAAGTTTCTTAAAATCACAACAAGACTTACTTCCAGAAAATCAACCAAATACAATTTAACCTGACATTCACTTGAAATTGTTCTGTTTATAAGCTGGCAGAACTGCTGGACAAGTGGCAGTGGGACTACAAAGAAAGAACACAAGTGACCGAGCAGACTGATTCCACACTAAGAAAAAGAAGGGATGAAGGGAGATGCTTGGTGACGGAGCCAAGAGAGAAACAAGTATTTTCTCACAAGAACCTTTTGTTTTAGAAATCCATTTCTATCTGTTTTCCTGCAGCACAAATCAGTCAGAGGCTGATGCATAGCACATAAACCCCCCTCAGATTCTTTTTCCTTGTCAGAAGACAAAAGACCTCATGATGGTCTCATTTCTCAGAAATTACCATCAACTGTACTCACATGTGCCACATCCTCCACAGTTATGACTGGCAGGTCAGAAAACAGGCATCTGAACTGCTTGCAGCTTGGTGATTCTCGGATTCGCAGGGCCCTCTGGTAGAGGGCAAGACGATGCCCAGTACGTACAAAGGGGTCTGCTAGTCCATTCCTAATGCAATCAATGGCCTGGCAGAGATCAAGGGAATAGCCAATAATTTAGAAACACCAGTGTACACCTGTCCTTACCAAACCTCAAAGACCAACTGATCTTAGATGTACAAAACTATGAACGTAAAAAACCACACATGGCTTCACCATCCAGAAGCAGCAGTTTTTAATGCAGGAAATTTCTCTGCTTCTCACACATTAGGCAAATTTATGAAGCAGAACAGCAAGAAAGCTGCTGCCTGCTACGTCCATACAATCCTTCATGCCAAACGGTGTTCTACACAACAGAAAAAAGCAGGTCAAGGATGAGCGTTCACTCAAAATTCTGTTTCTCAGAAGGCCATGGTTGCCTGACCCTGGGATTGCCACCTGTATTTGTAGGAAAGTCTACCCCACCAAAATACGAAATATGTTTTAAAAAGGTGTTCTCAAACAATGACTGCGGGCCTCCCAGCTTGACAGTATACAGCTGTGAAAGGTACCTTCTTAGTGTTTTTCAAGTGCTGATGTAAATTCAGAGCCAGGCGATCCCACCACCGCCCTCTGCTGTCAGTACAATAGACATCCTGAGAGAGAAGACTCTTCAGCTCCTGCACCGCTTCCTGTAGCCACACAATTATATCGTTATTAATTGACTTAGAAACCAAGAATAGAGATACTTCTGTGCTAACTTAAAGGACAGCTGACAAGATTTTTGCCTTTCTGCAGAGGCAGAATGATCTGTTTTGCTTTAAGTAATAGCCTTTGGAGTTGAAAAGTTTAATAGCCTTTGGAGCTATTAGCTCTTAAGTTGCAGAGGTAGGGATTTCAGAGGCCCAAGATGTTTCTATTTAAGAGCAATAACCAAATCTAGTGAACATATGTACGTTTAAGTAATGAAACAAGGTCTCAGCAACAGTCTTACAGAATCACGGAATCATAAAGGTTGAAAGAGTCCAACAAGATCATCTAGTTCAACTGTCAACCCAACCCCACCCTGCCAACTAAATCCTGCCCCCTAGGGACAAACCTATGCATTTTCTGAGCCCCCCCAAGGACAGTGACTCCCCCCTTCCCTGGGCAGCCTGTTCCAAAACACCTAGCCACTCTGTCAGTGAAAAAATTTTTCCTGATGTCCAATCTAAACTTCCCTGGTACAACCTGAAGCCATTTCCTCCTGTCCTATCAGTAGTGACTTGGAAGAAAAGACTAGAAACATTTCTTGTCCTTCAATAGGTTCATGGGACAAGATGAGATTCACCCCAGAGTGATGAGAGAGCTGGCAGATGAGCTTGCTAAACCACTCTCCATAATTTATCAGAAGTTGTGGATCACAGGTGAGGCCCTGGATGATTGGAAGTTGGCGAACGTGACCCCCATACACAAGAAAGGTCGGAAGGATGATCCAGTAAACTACAGACCAGTTAGCCTCACCTCAGTTCTGGGCAAAGTTATGGACAGAGTGCTGAGTGCTGCATAAGAGCCAAGAGATTAAGCCCAGTCAACATGGGTTTAGGCGGGGTAGGTCGTGCTTGACTAACCTGATCTCCTTTTATGATAAAGTAACTCAACTGACTGATGAGAGGAAGGCTGTAGATGTAATGTACCTGTAAAGCATTCAAGATGGTCTCCCATGATATACTCCTGGCTAAGATGGCAGTACGCGGATTTAACAGGAATATTCTATGCTAGGTCAGGAACTGGTTGGACGGATGAGCCCAGAGAGTGGTAGTAAATGGTGTCGCATCTAGCTGGCGACCTGTTACTAGTGGTGTCCCCCAAGGGTCGGTGTTAGGTCCGGTCCTGTTTAACATCTTCATTGATGATATTGATGATGGGTCGGAATCCATCATGAGCAAATTTGCAGATGACACCAAGCTTGGAGCCTGTGTTGATCTGTTGGAGGGTAGGACAGCGCTGCAGAGGGACCTGGACAGATAGGAGAGATGGGCAGACTCCAATACGATGACTACTGTGTTCAGTTCTGGGCCCTTCAGTTTAAGAAAGATGTCAAGGTGCTGGAACGAGTCCAGAGAAGGGGGCACTAGAATGGTAAAGGGGCTGGAAGATAAGCCTCTGAGGAGAGGATGATGGAGCTGGGTTTCTTTAGCCTGGAAAAGAGGAGGCTCAGGGGTGACCTTATCGCTGTCTATAACTACCTAAAAGTTGGCTGTAGTCAGGCGGGGGTCGGTCTTTTCTCCCTGGACACTGGAGACAGGACAAGGGGTCATAGTCTTAATCTCCATTGGGGGAGGTTTAGACTTGACATTAGAAAAAGGTTTTTTACTGAAAGAGTGATCTGGTTTTGGAACAGGCTGCCCACAGAGGTGGTTGAGTCACCATCCCTGGAGATATTCAAGGTTAGTCTGAATGAAGTGCTGAATGGCATGATCTAGATGTTAGGTTTACATAGTTTATTTAGATTTAGGTTGGACTGGATGATCTTTAAGGTCTTTTCCATCCTTATCATTACTGTGATACTGTTTGATACTGTGATACAGTGGCCAGACTGAGTTCTAACTGAGCTTTTGCCATTCTGATATCCTCTCTGCATGCCCTAGTTAGGTCTCTGGACTCTTCTTGAGTTGCTTGTCCTTTCTTCTCATGGTGATAACTTCCTTTTTTTTTTCCTGAGTTCCAGCAACAGCTCCCTGATCAGCCATGCTGGTCTTCTTCCTTGACAGTTCACCTTGAGGCACATAGGGACAGCCTGCTCTTGTGCCTTTAAGAGTACATTTTTGAAGAATGCCCAGCCTGCCTGTACCCCTTTTGTCCTTCAGGAGTGTCTCCCAAGGGACTAACTCACTCAACGACACAAACAAACCAAAATCTGCCCTTTGGAATTCCATTATGGTACATTCAATATTGCAAATCTTCAAAGCATAAGCAGAAATCAGAAATATTTAAAACTTTTTTAAAGCAGCAAGAAAAAGGGCTCTTTTTCCTTAAATGTAATCTAAGAGATCTGCAGCAATTCCTGCCAAACATTAGCACCATTTTCTATCTCTACTGGAAATGTAATTTGCTGTACAACGCTGTATTAAAAACGTCTTCCTATTCACTTCACCACTTTACCTTATACATGTGACGCCTCTGCAAAATTTCAACACCTTGAGAAAGGATTCTTGTATACACCCAACCAACTGTGAAACGTCGCAGATACTCTGGTAAACCGCTGTGATAGCTGAGGAATTAGAGCAGCTTAGATCAATTTAATGATCACTCTTTAAATTCCTAAAATTATCTTACAAAACATACTCATATCTAAAGCATTTAAATAAATTAAAAACTGAACTGAGTGTGCCAGCTGCAAAATCAAGAACCCAGGTAAGAAGATAGTTTAGTCAAAGTAGCAGGTGCAAATTGCACTTGCCCAGTGTATTTGGGTTTCAACAGCACTGGAATTATTATGTCAAATGCAAAACAATAATTTATTACATCATGCTTTCTTACTGCCAGCTTGTTCTCATAAGTCCACAGGTTCACTTTAGAAACACAGCTGAACAAAAGAAAAAAGGTTAGAACGTACATTTCCTGCCATCAAAGACGGACATCACTTGCGTAGGCACAACTGTGCTTCAGGACAAAGGCTTTTCAATGCTTTAGTGAAATCAAAATATGTTTTTCCACTGTTTTCAGTGTGAAATGGAACAGACCCTCCCCTCCCCCCCCCCCCCATGCATATGCATGACCCTCTATGCATATAAGGCTTTAACTTTCATCCAGAAAGCAAAATAATTGAAAGGAAATCTGATGAAGCATGCTTCAAAAATAATGTATGTTACTTCAGTTCTCAGATATTTAGTAATGTTTCCTGAATGATACTCACTTGAAAGTTTGAAGACATGAATAACCCAGTATGTTTTCCAATGCATTTGTAGCATTCTTTTGTTTGCAGTGAATTTTAAATTCTGCTTATTGCTATTTGTCTAAATGCCATGAAAACAAACCATGACAAGGGAAAAATAAGGTCTCTTGTCTCCCGCTTTGGCACAGAGAACAGAAATGTTTTAGTGTTTTACCCGTGCCTAGCAATTCATTCCCAAGGTTTTATAAAAAAGACCTTTTCATATAATCATTCAAAAGCTAAGCAAACAGCCAGGAAGTTCAAAGCTTTCAAGAATATTAAAGCATCTAAATTTATCAGGTTTAATAATATCACTAGTTTGTAAGCCTCTCTTGAAAGAAAAACTACCAAGAGTAAGATAATAGCCTTAATAGTTCCAAATGAACACTAGTTTACTACCTCAAAGAGGGGTGATTTTTCAGTTGGTTCCAGGTTTCTTTAGCACACATGTATAAACTATAAGCTTCTTCCCATTTTGCATTTACCATTGCATTGGCTGTATCATTTGACAGATGAGCAGCAGTTGCATATCTAAGGGAGAAACACACAGTAACCGTATTAGGCTCAAAAAGCATTTATAGTTAAATCAATTCCTCCACACCATATCCCTGAATACTCCCTTCCAGTCTCCAAAGACATTGAACATAGCCACATTCATTCTTAATCTCGTAGGATCAACAGAGTTTACCCTAGCAGGACACATTATGTTTATAATGACTTATAAACTCAAGAATGTATTTTTCTGTCCATTCCAATAATTGTCACAACAAATGAAGACAAAAACTTTCATCATCAGATTATCATGAAGCAAATAAACACGTAATTCTGGTTCAAAATGCAGACCAGTGTGAATTACAAGTCCTTCCTGGACATAAAAATGCACTTAAAATAATCACAGAAGTGTACTTCTACCCATTTACATCTGGAGTTCTGCAGAATGTATTCTTATTTGCCTACACCAGCAGGCAAAGCAGTAAAGCTTTTCAAGAAAGAGACTTCCAAACTGGCAAAGATTCCCCTACCTGATAAGATCTTCTCTGTCCTGGAAGACCTGTGTTTTCCTGTTTACAGTGTAACTAGGGAATACTATATGCCCCATGTTTACAGCAAGGACAGTGGAGAGCTGGCCTTGACCAGCACTACCAGCTTCTTCACCTTCAATTGACTCAGGCAGTGAAAATAGCAGCAGAATTCTTGAAAAGACAGCCCGAGGGCCTTTACAGACCCTGACACATTTGCCGGCCAGGTTCTTCACCCTGGAGGGACAAATAAAATGATGATCACAAATGGGTTTTTCCATCACATACACACATTCAAATATACTGAATGAAATATGATAATTTGTTTTCACAGAATCACTGAATTATTGAGGCTAGAGAAGACCTCCAAGATCATTAAGCTCAGCCTACGACATAACACCACCACAATCAGCTAGACCAGGGTACTAAGCGTCACATCCAGTCTGTTCTTAAACACCTCCAGAGATGGGGACTCCACCACCACCCTGGGCAGTCCATTCCAGTGTCTGATCACCCTTCCCATGAGGAAGGGCTTCCTAACACCCAACCTAACCCTTCCCTGGTGCAGCTTCAGGCCTATCACTACTTGCCTGGAACAAGAACCTGACCCCCACTTGACTATAGCCTCTCTTCAGGATGTAACAGAGAGTGGTAAGGTCTCCCCTGTGCCTCCTCTTCTACAGGCTAAACAACCCCAGCTCCCTCAGCCTCTACTCATCAGACTATTCCTCCAGATCCTTCACCACCCCTCACTAGCTCCTCTGGACCCGCTCCAATACCTCAATCTCTTTAAGTGAGGTGCCCAGAACTGCACCCAGGACTCTGTGGGAGGCCTCACCAGTGCCCAGTAAAAGGTTGAGAATGACATCCCTAGTGCTGCTGGCCACACTGTTGCCAATACAGGCCTGGACACCACTGGCCTTTTGTG